>JAOVVA010000026.1:12274710-12292089 GCA_028565275.1 Leiocassis micropogon
AAGCGGGGCACCAGGATGGGTCAGACAGGTCCGGAGGGCAGAGGGAGTCTGGATCACTGGCAGCTCAGGAACGACATATGGCAAAATGACACAGGAAGAGTCTGTCAGTTCTTGTCTCATTAATAATGTAGTGCTTATACATCATATGGGCAAAAGTATGTGGACACCTGACTACATACACTATGTTGCCAAAAGTATCCCGCATATGAACTTGAGTATATAATACATAGGGTTTAATATGATGTTGGCCCCGCCTCCTTTGCAGATATAGCTCTTCTGGGGAGGCTTTCCACAGCATTTTTGTGCTCCCAACTTTGTGAGAACTGTTTGAGGACGGCCCCTTCCTGTTCCATTATCACTGCACACCAGTGCACAAAGCAAGGTCCGTAAACACATGGATAAAGATCTTGACTGGCCTGTACAGAGTCCTGACCTCAACCCGATAGAGCACCTTTGGGATGAATTAGTGTGGAGACTGTGAGACAGGTCAGTGTCTGACCTCACAAATGTGCTTCTGGAAGAATGATCAAAAATTCACATAAACACATCCGTAAACCTTGTGGAAAGCTTCCCGGAAGAGTTGAAGCTGTTAGCGTGGCAAAGGGGGCGGGGCCAACCGATTTTTTTTTATACATTAAACCCTATGGATTAAGAATTGGATGTTACTCAAGTTCATATGCATCTGAAAGCAGGTGAGTGAATCCTATATAGCAATATAGTGTATGTTGTTCTTCAAGCTTTTTCCCATGCAATGTTTAAATTTTTAACGGATCGAGATGATTATGTACTTGAAATGAGTAAAATGTTCAGGAAAGAGCTTCAAATTTACTTTTAGAATAATCTCATTAGATGTCATCCATAGTTTTTTTTTTTTTTTTTTTGCAGTGTAGTGCTAAACCTGTTCAGCTGATAATGTTTTGCCAGTGCAGTGAGACGAACACCTGTGCTAGCTGACCAATATTATTGTATATAGAGTCATAGAGCATGAACGCCCCCTGTTGGTGATGAATTGTGTTGCACACTCACTGACTGTGTATTTGATTAGAATTGCTGACTCCTTTTTTTTTTATTATTCCTACTTGGAATGTTTGTGTGAACATCAGTATTTTCATGCTCATTGTTAACTATTGCCCGTGTGTGTGTGTGTGTGTGTGTGTTTGCAGAGTCCTGGATGTCCAGATCTGAGCATCCTGTCCTTTATGGGAGCGTTTCATGGTAGAACTATGGGTACGTCTTGGCGTGTGTGTGTTTGTGTTTGTGTGTGTGTGTGTGTGTGTGTGTGTGTGTGTGTGTGTGTTGTTAAATATCTGTACAATCTGCAGAAGGCGTTCAGGAGCATCTCGGGTGAAACACAAAGCAGGTGAAGTCGTTCCCACTGTCCTCACAGCTGTGTTAATTTCGTTCTCAGGATGCTTGGCCACGACGCACTCCAAAGTCATCCACAAGCTGGACATCCCGTCGTTCGACTGGCCCATCGCGCCCTTCCCCAAGCTCAAGTACCCGCTGGAGGAGTTTGTCCAGGAGAACGCGCAAGAGGAGGCTCGCTGTCTAGAGGAGGTCGGATCTCATTTACTGTCTGAGTTCAAACATTTATTCTCTATAGTACGGTATATGCTAGGATCTATGAATATGACTGACATGTGGGCGTGTCCAAATACAGCTAGTCAGCTGCTAGTCAGTTTGTCACGGGTGGAGTCTTGATTTGCGTCATCATCGACCATGATTGATCTGCTTGATGACATCACACCACACACTGAGAGCAAGCCTTGTGTGTTACAGGTTGAGGATCTGATCGTGAAGTGGAGGCAGAAGGGCAAACCCGTGGCAGGTATCGTCATCGAGCCCATCCAGGCCGAGGGGGGGGACAACCACGCCTCACCCGACTTCTTCATCAAACTCCGCAACATCGCTCGCAAGGTAACATTTAAACCTAAGTGTGTACAGACCGCGCACAGACTCGTCTGATGAGTTTGGCTTCATCTTGAATCATCTTGAGGGTCCTAATGATGAATAAATAATGATCATTTGAAGCAGCTATGAAAAAAAAAAAAAAGCACACTGCATGAAGAAATGAGCACGCTGCGCTCCTCGGGCGATTCGTCTCCTCGTCTGCTCTGATTTCTGTCATCTCAAATCAGACCACAAGGAGCAACGATGGCCTCAAATGAACTCGCTCGTGTCTGCTTCAAGGGCAGACATCTTGCTGTGGTTTATACGACCATAGTGTTACATGTTGATATTTTAAGAACAACACAAAATCTTTATATATATTTCTATATACATATCTTTCTGTTTTGCATATATTTGTGCATGTACTGTATTGGTGTTTCAATAGACTGCGGTACAAATTCAGTTCCATTCGCATTGCCTTTCTGTTCCTTCAGCACGGATGCGCGTTCCACGTGGACGAGGTTCAAACAGGGGGCGGAGCCACTGGAAAGTTCTGGGCCCACGAGCACTGGGGCACGGACGACCCCGCCGACGTCGTCTCCTTCAGCAAGAAGATGCTCACCGGAGGTTACTACCACAGAGACGAACTGCAGCCCGACAAGGTGTGTGTGTGTGTGTGTGTGGTTGTGTGTGTTTAGTCATAGTAACCAAGTTACGGGGTCTCTAAGAAATTAAAACTTTATTTTTCTAAATAAAGGCACACTTTATTTTCTCCTCTAGTGACATTTTTCTGGTTTTATCAACAACAAAAAAATATTGTCAGAAAGTAACGGTTTCTTTCGTTCTCAAAGCAGAGTGATTAAGTTGTGGAAAGCAGTGTTAACGATATCCGTAAGTCTTAGTGGTAAAATTGATTTTATTTGAAACCATCGTAAAGACAAACTTGTCTATGATTTTGCGTCACGTTTCCAGGTCAGTCATGGTTACTTACCGCAGACAGACTTTCAAACTGTCCTGGATTACTGAAAAGCCTTAATTAACACTCCTGAGTCAGAGCACTCCCATAGCACACCTCTTACATCTGAGTGAACAGCGCCCTCTAGTGCTCTGGGAAACTTCTTGTGTTCTCGCATCATTACCTGAGCATTAAAAATTCATTTCTACTTTTTTTCTGGATTGACCCGATTATAAAACAATGACATTCTGTTATGTGTCGTGGCTCAGGGTTACAGAATCTTCAACACGTGGATGGGAGACCCGTCAAAGAACCTGTTCCTCTCAGAGGTGCTGAAGGTCATCAGGAGAGAGAATCTTCTGGAGGAAGTGACTCGCTCGGGAAAGGCTTTGCTGCAGGGACTCTATGAGCTGCAGGTAACTCGGTCAGATAATTACCGTAATTAGCCCTGCGATGGAGGATTTATTTCCTGCGGCTTTTGGATTAGCTAAGATGCTTTTTGGACTTAATGAGGATTCTTATGAATAATGAAGCAGAGAGAGTCACCATGTGCTGAACTGTCACTTAAATCATTTGTATTACAGTGAGACGTCTGAGGCTCCACCTTTTTTCTCTTCCTCGGTTAATTAAACTTTACTGGTCGTGATATCGGCAACACATTATGATATTGAGATTTTAAAAAAACAGAATCGCGACATAAACAAAATCAATGCTTAATAAAGCACAGCTGGAACAGTGTTGATCATTCACGAAAACGATAAACTCATGATATCATGCTTTTCAGTATAATCATTCTCAATATATTATTTCATCCTGTCTAGTGACTGTCGCCCTCTAGAAACTGCTAGAATATTTTTCAGTCACACAAGCTCAGGACTGCCCTCTAGTGGATCAGGTCCAAGGCTTTTTGGTTTCAACGCCACCATATGTGCCGACATACAGAGGAATCAGAATCACTTCTCCATCATCTAGTGTTTACGTTGTGTTTGTCAGTGCAATATAGAAAGTTTGTGTAAAAAAAATAAAAATAAATAAAAATCAGCAGTCAGTGCAATATGGAATCAGATTCTGTATGGGGGCAACAGCAGTGTACTTGTACTGAATTTGATATCAATAAACCGAGTGAATATTGTTTGCACACATTTAAATGGATATGCATTTGTAAAATAAAAATAAAAATTATATATACATTCGTGTAAAAAAATCAGCAGTTAATGCGATATAGAAATGGATTTTGTGGTGGGAGGTGTCCTGAAAAATCACTGTAACATCATCACATTCTCTCTCTCTCTCTCTCAGTCTCGGTATCCTCACCTGCTGAGCCGAGCCCGTGGTCAGGGCACCTTCTGTGCCATTGATGCCCGTGATGACGTCACCAGAGACAGCCTTCTCCTCAAAATAAGGGACAAGGGTAAATACCTTCATCATTTTTACATATACTTTTATATATTTATTTTTAAAATGTGTGTGATGAGCACCACTAGACAAGCATTCCCACTCGAAAGTAGTATTTTACATGTAAAATGATTATATAAAATAAATAAATTAATATATAAAATTATATAATTTTGACCCAGCTCATTCAAGGCAAGAAAAATAAACTGAAATATCATTCGAACTGGAACTTAAAGGACCTGAGGGACTTTGACCAGTATGTAGTGGTTAGGAATTAGAAAAGTGGTGCGAGGAAGAATAAGTGGTGACCTGGTGACAGGCTCATGGGCGATCAGGGCGTGGTCCAAGGATAAAGGAGACCCAGAGATGTAAATGAAGGATGTACAAAGAACTAATGTTAACGTTAAAAAGAGAAACACAGACCAGGGTGGTGGTGGTGTTTTTTTTTTTTTTTTTTTTTGGTTCATCGGGTGTCATTTTAAAAGACAAAAGCACTATGAGACGTGTCACTCAGTGTGGGGCTCAGTGGCTTGGTGGTAACGTCACTGGTTCAAGATTCAGAGGTTGCTGGTTCAAGTCCTGTATGTCCCTGTGTGGACAGATGGAGGAGGAGTGGACTGAGTGGACTGAGTGGACAACGGGTAAATGGTACTGGAGAATTCCAGAAGAAGTTGAGGTGATAGGTTTTTACAGCATTTTCTTTATAATGCAAAAACTAAGTCGAACCCGTCTTTTCAAGCTGCATAACCCTTTTCCCATCATGCTCTGTTCCTGGGGGGGCCAGCTGCCCGGAATTACCCCCACCTCAGGTTACGCCCTTCCTGCACTCTTCTCCTGCCATCGTTCTCTGAACCATCACATCCTGGAGTCCTGGCTGGGGTTTGAACCAGCAACCTCTCAACCCAGAGGCGAGCGCTCATCCACATGAGCTACAGGAACTCGTACTGGGTTCTGTTCTGTAGAGCTTTTCACCTTCTCATCTGACCCACAGGTAAAGGAAAGCACCAGGTTCGAACCTGCAACCTCTTGGCCCAAGGACACACACTCATCCACATGAGCTACAGGATCTTATGATAACAGGGTGTTTTATAGAGCTTTTCATCTTCATATACGTGACTATGAACATCAGCTAAAGCAAAACACTGGATTCAAACCCACAAACCTTTTGGCCCAAACATGAGCTTCAGGATCTCAGGCTTGTGCTTTGATTTATTCAGTGTCATATAATTTAACCCTGAACTACAGCGAAAGAGGACTGAACTAACTCAAACCAGCGTCCGTGAGGTAATCGCTCACCCACGTGTCATACCTCTTTGTTCTTCTGTAGAGCTAATCACGTTTATAAAATATAGAAAAAAGGATTCAACCCAGTAACTCTCAATCCAGGAGCAGGCTGAGCTACAGAATCCCACACCTATTGTTTTCTAAAGCTTATTACCTTCATATACGTGACCCTGAACATTATTTTAATTAAAACACAAGATTTAAACCAGCAACCGTTCAATCCAGGAGCAGGTGAACATCCACATGAGCTTCATGATCTCGTGTCGCTTTTATAAAGTTTTCCACCTTCATACAGTAAAGCAGTAAACTTGAACTATAGTGAAATGTCTCAAAGCAGAACCCATGTTCCTGTCCACTACATCCCCGCAGGAGCAGGTAGCGCTGCTGCTTATTGGACTTTTATCTTTAGTAAAGGACTCAAACTTGTACCTGCTCTCTGTTTTGTCCTTTTTATGTCACCCTGACCTAAAATACAGCGACTCGAACCAGGATGACGGTAACCACTACACCACCGGGTGATCCAGGGGCTTATGTTTTGTTTTTGTTTGTCTTTAATAATTGACTTAAAACAAATCAAGTGTTTATTAGATACTTTCTGGGAAGTGATTATATATTTATTATAGGAGCTCAGTTAAGGAAGGTTTAAGTTTCTTCATATTAGTGAAGTAACTGCCTGAGGCTCAACCCAACAACCTACAGGAACCACGACTCACCACCTCACCACTGGGGAACACCGGTGGAGCTCTGATAACGTTGTAATGAGTTTAACCTCAGAAAACAGAGAAAAAACATGTTCCTTCCTTATGGTTCAGATATTACAGATTCTGCTGATGTTGGATTTTAACACACACAAACACACACACACACACACACACACACACACAGCAGTCTCTAGATTTCAGGTGTGAAGGTATTCCTAATAAAATGGACAGTGTTAACAGTGTGAAATAACACCAAGGCACGGTGTGTTGTGGTTGTGAGTTTTACTCTCCTCACACACTCGGTTCTCTCCTCAGGGGTTCTCCTGGGCGGCTGCGGCGAAAAGTCCATCCGCTTCCGTCCCGCTCTCATCTTCAAAGAGTACCACGCTCACCAGTTCCTCAACATCTTCAACGACGTGCTCGCCCAGAACAAATAAAGAGCTGCGGTGCTCCGGGAAGCCAAGGAGAACAAGCACAAGGGTCCAGACCTCCCGAAACGGGCGGGTCCTCCCCCCACACGGCCTCTCACCGCTGTTCTTTTTTTTTTTTAATTGTTTTTAAAATCTTTCACTTCATGTTTTTTTGATTAATTTCAGTCACAATATTTCTCACTGTAAAGAGCAGAACAGGATCAAGAGTATTTAATTACAGGAGATCAGAATCAGCACAATAGAGTTTTATTTTACAAAAAATACGTCGTCGAGGAGCGGCGCTACAGTAGGTGTCGGTGTGATAGTCGTTAGCGTTAAAGGAGTAAATGAGACATTGAAAAAAAATTTTTTACAAACTGCAGCAGTGACAGATTTACTCAGCATCAAGAATCAAGCACATAAATATCCTGTAAATCCTGTAAAAGCGTGCGCCGTCCCGCCGCAGAGCTGAGAGCGTCTCTGTACGCTCACTCTGAGAGTCACTGTGATCACTAGGTGTGTACCATCTCAGCGTTCTGGTCTTCTTGCCAGGTACTGATTGAGTTTATTACAGGTCAGGCTTTCCCACAACGATCTCCTTCAGCACAGGAAGGCCTTAATCACCCGCACGCACACGAGAGGAAATGAACTCCAGCATGAAAATATTTCTCAGATATTTTTAAAGCACATGTGGAAAAGGGTTCTCTCTCTCTCTCTCTCTCTCTCTTCATCGGGTCGCTGTAGGAATTTCAGAACCAAAGCACAGGTGTGTTTTTTCAGGACAACCAAATACGTCTGACCTGATTTTTATTGTCCTTCCCACCCGGGTCAGTACCGTCCTTAACACTCAGAATCATATCGATGTTAAAAATCCACAACATTGTATTGTAGTCAGTGAGATGATAAACCTTTCCAAAGTCCGTGTAGCTGCTGTAAGGTGCGTACAATCGGTGAGGAGATAAAGCGTGAAAAGGCGACGTTCAGAACGAACTCACTGCGATGTTTTGTATTTCAATCCAGACGTTTACGTGAGACGAGTCGTAAACTGGCTGCACGAAGCACAATTTCACACGAGAAGCCTTTTTACACGAGAGTCGATCATTTCTCATTCGACTAAATCTGTCTAAAACAGTATGCGACACTCTGACCTGTCCCGTTACTCGTCACTGTTCATCATCTCTGGCATTTCTCCCAACTGCTTCAGCTCAGCTTAAAGATCCATAGTAGCCGTACTAAAACAATAGAGTTTCTCGTAACACTAGTGTGCACATCATGCTGACGCTCAGGATGAGACGACGACTTCTGTACGCTTAAACTTAAACACAAAAGTATTTTAACGTCTCGCGGAGTTAATCCACGGACAGGAATCTGTCGCACATTCTGCTTCGATTCTCACTAAATCCGAACTGCTCAGTGTCTTAACGTCGTGTTGTAGAGACCTGCTTTTATAATTTTTTAAAAAGAGAATAAAGAAAGAGCGATACAGATCTAGACAACAGAGCACCATTCATACATAATTCTCTCCCGTCCTGTCGTTTAAAAAAAAAAAAAAGAAATATATTAACATTTATTCGTTAATCCTTTTTCATCAGTTTCAACTTAACGATTATTTTTGAGATAAAGTAAATGTTAACGCTAATGATGTACAGTGTTCTGTTTGTTCATGGAAACGTATATAGAAGTAGTATATAAAAGTATTTTTGTTCATATGGTGGACAGACGGAGTGTACAGAAGTAGGAAACGCCTGAAGCTGCTCGGTTAGAGATAAAGATAATCCCAGTGTATGTGATGACTCGGTGCGCGTCTGTTTTCTTCGGCCAAGTCAGTATTGTATAGTAGAGTTGTGAATTATCTGTTAACCACTAACAACAATTAAAAATAATAATAATGATATCATTGCAATTTTTGTTTACACTACAGTGTGAAATAGGTTATAAAATGGAACTTATTCCCTGTTGAAACATTGTCGAAGCAATATAAATGTCCTCAGAAATAAATCGGAAATTTTTGGACCTTTGGCTCCGTCTGCTCCATGTTTTCCACACTGCGCTTCTCGCCTGAACTTACCTCACTGCCTTCGTTCCTCCAGTCGGTCATCTCCAGTAATGAACAGTATTGGTGTTATTTGACATGAAGTATTAGATGGCCATCATCCTCGGAATTCAGCTCCAGCATGAGGCTTCCATCAGTTGAATTCTCAGGTTCGTGTAAATGGAGGTGAGAGATGCTGAGAAGTTCCTGATCCGGTTTGTTAACTCAACGCAGCTTAGCTTAAAAATATATATATATATCTGTTGATTTGTGTCAAAAGTATGTTGATAGCTTTTATAATGACTTTGCGATATCTTTGCTTTTTTTTTTTTTTTTTTTTTTTGCTCCTCAAGTAATGAAGAGTTACAGATACTAAGGTTTAAAGTGATCGTTCAGCTGATTCAGTCTAATCCACAAACTGATCTGTCGTTTCATTTAATACTCATTTTAATTCATTCTGGATTTGCGCTTCCTAAAGCCGTTTATTTTTCTTATACTACAGCAATTTGCTAACGATTATAAATGTTTTAATGTTACAGAAGAATTTTAATGAACTTCTTTATTCTGCTTAAAGACCAAACCAGAAACTCCTTCCATAAAATGTTAAACATCTCCTAAAGTAAAGCGTCACCATCAATGATTATACCTGTTTTTCTTTGTTAAATCACAGCATGTCTTTTTAAACGTCTACTACTAGATTTTTATTATTATAATTTTTTGATCAGGCAGCAACAATCAAATCCCCCGTTACTATAGAAACTGTAACTTCATATATACAGTATATATATATATATATATATATATATACACACACACACACACTTCTGACTGAAGTACTTGGTTTTGAAAAATCAGAATTGATCAGTGCTGTGGCTTACGGTAACGTTGAACAGTAAATGTGTGCCAGTGTGGGTCACGACAACACCGAGCACTTCCTGAGATTAAACATTCAAAGACAACGTGCTTCCAGGGGTCTGATATGAATTAAGGCTTTATTATTATTTTTTTTTTCTTTTAGTAAAATGAGTACTAAACAAAACCAGTGATACAGAATTACAAACGGTTAGTGTAAGATCAGTGAAGATTTCTCCTTTTGTGTCTCACAAAAAAAAAAAAAGATATTTGAAACAAATTCACGACGAGCGTCATCTTCCACCAGCCATCAGGCGTCTCTCCCACATCCGGCACCGCATCGCTCGCGCCTGTTACCGGGTCGCCTGGTTCAGGGGTTGATCACTATTCCTGACCACGTCTCGTGTTTGGTGCCTGGTGCCAGGTGGGTTATGGTCACCTCCACAGCTTGAACCTTCTCATGTTTGGGTGGAAGGGAGCAGATTTTATAGCTCACCTCGTCTCCTTCTACTGGAACGTACTCTCCCTCGATACTGCAGGAGAAACACAGACAGGGTTCGTGAACACAGCGCAGAAAGAACACTATTTGTGTTGCATACAGACGAATGAAAATGTTTCTCTTTTGCTGAGAGGAAGCAGAGGAGGTGTGATCAGATATAACCGTAAGGCTCATGATCATGGGATCATGCTGCTAGGGTTCGACTACCAGAAGGTGTGCAGCCGTTCCCATCCTTTCTACAGAACTGTTTCGGTTTAGCATCCTGCTGAAGGGCTTCTGGTAGGAAGCCGAGACGCCTCGCTGGACTCTTAGTAGTGATGGGTCGTTCATGAACGATTCGTTCTTTTTGAACGAGTCTTTAACGTGACTCAGAAGAACGAGTCGTCTCGGAGAGTGATTCGTTCATTTTCTACTGGGCGCGCATGCGCAAATCATCGCAAAACCTCTGTAGGTTATGTACAGGAAACAGAATTGAGCGACTCTTTCTCAGTGACTCTTCTACTCCGAGTCGTTCGTTCTTTTGTCACGTGACTCCCATAGACGCTATGCGGTGCAATAGATTCAAAAGAACGAACGACTCGGACCAGAAGATATGAGAGGTGAGCTGCTCATTCTGTTTATTATAATATGTTTTTAGCTGCATTGTAATATTTTCATTAATGGAACTAGAGCCAAAATGTGTGTGTGTAGACGTACTGGTGGTCTGTTTATTGAAAATGTAACATTTTATTTTATTTCTGATCAAAAGAACGACATGAACTAAACGACTCGAAAGATTCGTTCATTTTGATGAACGAGATTCAAAGAACCGAGTCACTAAAATGATTCAAACTTCCCACCACCAACTCTTAGAGGAGTAGGACAGACCAAAGGTAGCCTCATGTCCTGCAGAAAGCCTGTAAGGGTCTGTCCATCATACAGTACAGCATGCTGTCAACATGGACGTTACACTGTCTGTATAAAAAAAAAATAAAAAAAAAACAGTGCATCCAGCAGCTTTTAACCACCAGGGAACTAAACTTGCAGGGGGTTGTAAACCTTCCCAAAAGTGCCATACGATTTGTCCCAACAGCCGCAGACCCCCAGGCCTCGAGGACATTTCAGAGCCACCAGTAGATCTTTGTGGTTTGGCTTGTGCACACATTCTGATGATTACACTGATTACACTCTGATGATTACACTCTGATGATTGCACTGCACTGAACTCAGCAATGTGTACAGTCGACCTCACTGCCAGTCGTGAACCAGAACATCCTGACCCAGTGGACAAACAAAGTCAACACAGAGTCGATTTTTGGCAGGAACACAAACGTTCACCTGTGGCCTGTCAAACCCTTTGCCAGATCTGTTACGTGACCTAAGGGGGAAAATTTTTTTAAAAAATCTTTTCACAGACGTACATTAGGCCACTAAATGTACAAGCCGTTATAATAAAATATAACAGTATTTAATAACAGTGGAACAAGATTGTAAGACGTCATATGTTTATCGCTTTATTTCTATTTCTGATTCTTTAAGCCTCTGTGCGAATCAGGATTCCTAAAGGTGGTAAATCCGCTTTATGATCCTTGTTTTGCTGAAAAGCTTCCAAAAAGCACGTCTGTTATTTTCCTGCGTCATAACGGCCCATTTCCTCTTCACCTGCTAAGGCAAAACACTGGAAACAACACGCTGTCCACTTCTCGTCTGTTTTTCCATTCTGAAGGCGACAGCTAGAAGGCAGAGCGCTCTCGGTTACACCAACGCACACGTGCACGATGACGCGCGGCAGCGGCCCCGTCACTATAACGTCTGGCGTCCGGAGCTTATTGCGTTACCCCGCAGCGCTTTCATTCTTCCCCGCTCTGCTTATTCTCCCACACAAACAAAGAAAACATGACCCATAAACTACTCAACCTCCCACACACACAGTCATGAACATCATCTTCTGCATGTACACCTGCTCTGTCCTGCTGCATTCATAATCACAGTGTATTCCTTATCCTGCGTTTTGACTCGCTGGTTGTGACGTGTGTGCGCATGTGTGCGTGCGTGATCACTGTGGACAAGACTGCTTTGTCCCCGCCCATGAGCGCCGCTCACATTTTCTTCAGAAATCTACCCGTCTAGTTCGTGTTACGATTCTGTAAGTGTCTACTTTCTTGCACCAACCTGCACGATCCTGACTTCTTATCTGCCGTGTGACTGGCTGAGGACATACTGTATCTGCATGAACATACTCGAATGAACCTGGATGAAAGTTTTATTCCAAGCTTCAACCTTTGTTAAACTTATCTGTACACTCAATATAGAGGTGTGTGTGTGTGTGTGTGTGTGTGTGTGTGTGTGACTGCTTCATCTCACTCACTCCGAGATATGCACGAAGATGTCAGCACCTCCATCCGATGGCTTGATGAAGCCGTGACCTTTGGACCGTGAGAAGCACTTGCAGACGCCGCTGAAGACCGGACCCGCGGACGCCCGTGCAGTCCTAAAGGGGAACGCAAAAAAGCAACGGTTTTTACTCTTTTTTTTTTTTTAATAATAAATGGTGTAGAACAGATTGTGTGTGGAACGATTCTTGTCTCCTGAAAGTCATCACGTCCGCTGTTTCATGCTTCCGTTTCTACGGCACATGAAATCAAAGCCAATGTAATGTTTAAAACTTTAGTGGAAGACGTGTGTCGCTACTTCTTTAAAAAATGAAAGAGTTAACACACATCTGTGCTTCCTAATAACGGTTCTGTGAAGGTCAGGTCAGATTCCCATAAACGGTTGCTGATGAACGGTTGCTACACAGCGACACAATCCTCTCTCACATGGTGGGAAGCTTTTTATCCCTTGCAATCAATCATCGCAAACTCCTTAAAACTCCTTTAAAACATGAACCACGCTGTAAAAATCGGCAGTTTTTGTGAAATTACACTCGACATGAAACCATTTTACAAACACAGGACCGGTGTTTAACGTACGCAGCACAAGTGCGTAGGACGATACAGAAAATGCCATTACTGAAATAGTTTTAAATCTGATCATTGTCTTGTTTTTCTGCGTGTCTAATTTTGAATCCTAGAGGTTTTACAGGTGCAGGTGCTTGAATTTCAGGCAGCCTGTATGAATTTGTACCGTAGTTTCTGTTTATACTGCAATAAAAGAATGACCAAAGGTATCAGGAAGCCAACTTCTCATGACTTTAAATGGCTTGGAATGTTATCATCACCTAAACCGTTTTATACTTTAGGCCACGCCCCTACACCAAGTCTAAGCAAGAACGTGATTTATCTCCAGAATGAGTTCTGACTGCAAAATAACAAGCACATCTGCCCTGATGCAGCCGCGATGTCCAATGACGTTCGTCCGATCATATGAACAAATCTCTTTTTCTGCCAACAGCCAATGAGCCAACAGACGTATTCATTTAAAATCATTTGATGCACAATTTTTATATGGTAAAGACCGCCCCCTACTGGAAGCGCCACTCTCTAGCCTTCGTCTTACCTGCTCGAGCTCAGTGGGTTGGAATAAATTTTATTAAATGTATGTTAGATTCGTACGACTATTAAGCTTTTCTTTATAGTTGTACAAGCATACACTGAAGCGTCAAATACATCACACTGAGTTCTGGACCATTCAGTCGCAAATACACGACTTTTTTTTTTTTTTAGGGGCTCCTGTAATATAAAGATCATGTTTTTGTTTGTTTTTTTCACTTTTGGACTTTCAGTTTAATCTCCTGTGTGTGTGTGTGTGCGTGCATGCAAGTTATATATAAAAAAAAAAATCCCCTCCATTTATTTCCATACGTGTAGAAACCTGTGCCTGAACATCGCTTTCAGAAAGACTTTCTGTTTCTTATGTCACACTAAAAAAAGAAGTGATTATCATGGGCCCTCCTCCGGCTTCCTCCTTCTTCAGAATTTCTCAAGAGTCCCCGCTTTTATTTCCTCTCCAATGCTCAGTTGTTGACTGAACTGCTGAACAAAACACTCTCTTTTCACTCTAATCATATGAATAAGTGAGGATGGCTCAACACTGCACAGTGATCTCCAGATACAATTTGAAACTTATTTACTGTTTGCTCATCTGGTTGAACGATATTATTTGAATTTCATTGTAAGGCTAATGTTGCTAAACGTGGCTTGTATTGCACGTTGAAGCAGGACGAATCCGTGGGCGAGAGTAGGTCTGTACGGTCCGCAGTACTGAGGAGAGAGCAGCTGCCTGACAAAACCCACATTCACACCCAGTCACAGAAGCACTTTCAGTAAGAACACACACCTGATAACGTTATGTCGTCTTAAACAACACGCCGTCTCTGCACTCATCACTTCTAAACCATCTGCATTCTTCAGTTCTTTATCGCTAACGCTAACTACAAAGCTAGAAATCCAACCTGTTGGACGAATAAAGATACATTTTAACTCGCTTCGAACACAAACCCAAATCCCTCCCTAACCCCTGATCAAGGGCACTACTTGGTGTGTGGAACAAGGGATTGTAAACCCTACATAGTGCACTAGATTTCCATTTAACTAGGACTAGGTTCTCAGGACTGTCCGCCACCCCCATGGTTTATTCTCCCCACCTTTTGGCTACACAGTACCGCTGAGAGTTTAACACTACTTTCACCCCTGTTCATTACACTAACTGTCGCTTGCTAACTTGCTAACAGTCGCGGTTAGTTCGTTTGTTTGTATTAGGATTTATTGCCATTTCAGCTTCTCAGGCTATTTCATGGCGAGATTCATATCAAATATTAAGCTGGTTTATTCGAACCAATTTTATATTTTGTTATAATGTAAGTGATTTAGAGGGTTGTGGGAAAGTAAAAAGGTACATAATAATAATAGATAAAAATAAATAAATATCACATTATAGCATGGTCTTGGCCAGAAGAACAAGATTTTACATTCGATTCTTTAGGTGCGCTTTTGTAAAAGTTTTTCTGGTTTTGTCTTGCAGAATATGTTTTTTTAAATCTTGTTCTGATAGAAATTGTTTTCTTATAGTATTAAAACTTGGGCAGTGCAAAAGTGTGTGTTTTATGGTTAGAGTAGTTCTGCAGCGCTGACATTTTGGGTCTTCTTCATCCTTTAATAAATACGCCTGGGTTACATTTGTATGGCCTAAACGGCACCTCGTACATACGACCTGTCGGTCGTGTCTTCATTCGAAGGGGTGATGTAGCTTCTTTTTCCTACCACTGGGTTTATTTTAAATAATTTGTTGTTTTGGTACTGTTCCCATTCTGCTTGCCATTTATTTGATTTATATTGATTTATCAGTGGTTGGAGGTCAGAGGGTGGGGTTAGGGTTAGGGGTTAGGGGCTAACCCCTAACCCTAAACCTGACATACGCTAATTGTTTCTGTAAGGGCTCGTCTTGCTGCCATGTCAGCTTGTTCATTTCCCGTTATTCCACTATGTCCTGGAATCCAGTAGAAGATAATATTGTGATGGTTCTTCTGTAGTTGGTTTGCCGTGATTAATACATCAGTGATTACTGGGTGATTTGTTTTGTCGCGGTTAGTTAGTTAGTTTCACCAGGTGCGGAAGGATATGTGGGCGGAGCAAAATGACTGGTTAAGTAAAGAAACCAAATCAGTGTTACAGGTTAAAATGTGAGTTGTTGTTTTTTCCTGTCTCTTAAGAACTTAAGAATTCTAGCTGTATTAGCAATCTAGTTAGCTACATGTTTGCAGTACTAGCACTAGTCCACATCTTGCTAACGTAGATAAGCTAATGATCCCATTGTGAGGCTGCATCACTGTATACAAGCCGAGACACGGCCTCAGACATGAGCGCTGTTTAAAGAATGGCTCCATTTCATATGGACCGTGTGATAAGGAGGCTAACATGCTAGCATCATCACAAATTAACGCTCCTACATCCACACACAGTTGATTGGTTCCTACTCAAACCTCACATTTTTTCAACATTTCCTGCTTTTGTGAAGCATGCTGGGATGCATGATCAGAGGAGTCTTTCATCACGAAAAGTAACAGAAGTCATATTTTAACTCGTTAAATATGAACAATCCACACATCCTGGGCTAAACTGGTGGCTGCAACCCATTAGCCTCATAAGTCCAAGAAGCGTTCGGTGTGTACTCACGCAGAGATGGTGCGGGTGCGTCGGGTGGGCAGTGGGCTGGGGATCAGGTACCCTCTCATGGGCGAGGGCGAACGCGGTCTGTAGGGCAGACGAAGGGAGCTAGGCGAGACAGGAGAAGTAGGGGACAGTGGAGGGGTCGAGGATGGAGCTGCCCGCACTGGGGACGAGGCGTCGGAGGACATGGTGCGTGTAGGACACTGCGGCTCTGAAAGCAAACACATGGGAAAAATTATTTATTAATAGCTCAGTCTGACTTAAAGAGTTACAGAACACACAGGTTTAGTGATTAGCATGCTAGCTAGAAAGCGCGACCTGGCGATGACGCATGTACAGGTTTGCTAGAAAATACACCAGCTACACTACTGCTACGGCTAATGCTAATTACTAACTAGTGGTTCAAAACTAAGATAAGTTGAACTTACATAAACAATATACAGTCAACCGGAATAGGTTCATGACTCGCTGCTGTAGATATTTAATAAAGTCTTTAAGCTGCAGTAAACATTACACATCCTACAGGTACAAAAATGTTGATTTTAGAGTGAGAATTGCAATGTGTACTACAGTGGAACCTTGGATCACGAGCATAATTCATCCTGGAAGTGGGCTCGTATTCCAAAACACTCGTCAATCAAAACAAATCCCCCCCCCCCATAAGAAATAATGGAAACTCAAATTATTCATTCCACAGCCCAAAAAAATAAATACATAAAAATAATTCATACAAAATATAAAGTAAAAATAAAACAAACTAACCTGCACTTTACCTTTAAAAAAAGAAGAAAAAAAAATCCTGACAGTAAACCTCTCTCATCTTGTATTTGAATTTCACACAAACACACACACACACATTAAGGGAAAGACTGTTTTGTCTGAAAAATTAACAAGGAACATCGCTACTAACGACACCCGCGTGAGCGAGCACTAACTGAATCACTCTAACTGAAGCAGCTCTAATCACTTGTTTATATCTCATACAACTTCTTCAATAATTAAGAACACATCGGTAATCCATTTATGTGACGTCGCAGTATTGTTCGCAGTAAAATGTTCCAGTGCTAGCTGTTACTAATAAATGACAATGTTTTAGAATATTATCTATGTTTTCTATTTATTTATTTTTTTAAGTATGATTGCTCACGCTCCCTGAACCACTCTTTCACAACTGCACCCACAGGGAAGAAAAATTACACCCATAGATGTGATAACCTGGTGATTCAGTACATTCAGGTGGTCAGCTGACTTCATTTTATTGCCCCATAACGTTAC
>JAOVVA010000026.1:12292189-12302868 GCA_028565275.1 Leiocassis micropogon
CCGATTAATGGGGCGCCCCCCCCACCAGACCCCCCCCCCCCCACACAGTCCCCTCCCCCGCGCTCTCCTGCTGCTGCTGCTGCTGCTGGACACGGGAGCGCGCGCACGCGTGCCCTGGACGGGCGTGCCCGCCAGATTGGCTCAGACCGACGTCATCGCGAAGATTACCGTAAATAACCGCATACTGTGGCGTGATACAGCGCCTTCTGAGGAACACGCACGCTTTTCACACGAATAAGATCAGTGTGTGTGTGTGTGTGTCGTGCTGTTACAGGAAATGAATGATCCTCAGAAAGGTGGTGTGATGGTGGTGATGGAGTCACTAACACCACAAAGGAGTGTTTTATTCCCCTTACTGTGCAGCAGGTTTACATTAAGTCTTATTTATTTAGGCGTGCCTGTTTTTTTTTTTGTTTTTTTTTTACCACCACCACGGCTCAGGTTCCATCCCTCACACAAAGTGCTGGATAGGAGTCAGTCCCAAGCCCTTACACCTTATCAAATCAGCATAAAACCTGTGCCACATCAAATCTGTAGCAAACCCCAATACGAAGTGCTATAAACGTTTTTTTGAGACTACTTGTAGTTTTGTCAGGAAGGTCACAGGAAGCACCGACCTTCATAAGTCAGCGTGCCAAAAGACATCGTCTAGACGTGTACATCGCGAGCCGCTGCAATGAGTTGTCTGAGGTGTTTGAGTGGCACGTGCACCTCAGGAGTGGAACAACAACCGGAAGAATTGCACCGAGAATTCGTCCCGAGGGGCCAGACCGCCGATAGCGAATTCTACTGCCAGATTTTAAGGCGTCTGAGGGAAAAGACAAAGCAAAAAAAAAACAAAAAGAGGTTGTAAACAGAGCTAATCTCAAAACTTTTGGATATTCATCATTGTACATCTATTAAAGGATGACATGAGTTGTAGAATGTCCACAAAACTATAGGCTTTCTCTCAGCAGTCTCTTTTTCTCCTTTATAAGAAATAAAACATATCTTGTCATTAAACCGAGTAATCAAAAGTGTCCTAAACTTGTTGACAACATTACAGCTTTAAGTCTGACACTGGAGACTCCTTCCATAATGGTTAAATAACTGTGTAGATACACGTACACACAAATATTTGACCTGTTTTTTTTTTCAGAAGCAAGTCCAGATGAATAATCTAATCATTACAGTCATTATTGAACACCTTCTGCTCAGTGTGTAAGGCTGGCGTGTGTACTGTAGGTTTGTGTAACACACACTGATCCAGTGAAGAGTGTACTTGTAGCATGAACAATAAAACTCAAACAAACGTCCTTTAATAGATTTTATTTCTGTGTGTTCTTTCTCACACACCATCTTGAAATGTATGACTGGATGGATGATCGGATCAAAAATGAAATCAAACACATACACGCATTTAAAAATAAAAAAATAATAAATCAGGCTTGGTACAAAAGAAATGTAATTAAACACTGAAGACATTTCGTTTGATCTTCGAGGTGCTAAACCTGGACGTGACATAAATAAGAAAACTGATCTCTTTCACAGCTGTCCTGCTGAACATTTGAGAGAGAGCTGTTGCACGGGGCTTCATGCACTTCAAAGCTAGATCTTAACATGAAAAAGTAATGACATGGAGTTAGGATGAATTTATTTCTTGTTTTGTTTTTTTTTACTTTACATTCGGGATGAGACGAAGCTCACGTGAGGAAACGTGTCGAATGAAATCTGGAATCTGCAGCTCAGTGGTTCGGAACAGAATCAGAGGCTTCCTGTCAAGTTCGCGTTCCGTCTGGTAGGTCCGACACGCTTTCGCTTCCCCTCTCAGAATTTGCATCCGAGTGTTCAATAAGGCTACGGAGAAGAGCAAAAGTTTGCGCACCCTAACGTATAAAAAAAAAAAAAAAAGTCAAAATGTATAGCTGTTATTATTTTATTTATTTTTCGTGTGTACACGATATGAACGCTGTATGGTAAATCCGGTCTTAGATATCTTCTCATCCTCTCGGTTGTAATAGTCAGCTTTTTGTGTTTAATTATGTTTTAGTTTTTTGGCTGGTACCAGAGTACAACGGAAATTATTCTCACAAGGATACGAGTTCTGATGTACAGAGACTTTGGGGATGAAAACATTTGCACCCAGCTATCGTTTGTTTGTTTGTTCAAATCCAATTCAGATTGCTTGTGTCTTATCGATGTCACCAACATCATCAGGTGCATGTTTTTAACATTGCAAGTGTTCTTTCTGTCCGATGCACGTGTGTTTAATTACTGAATTGATTTAATTAGTGTTTCTTTATTCAAGACTTTTCAGTCAAAAGGTGCTTGTTTATGTGCAAGAAAAAAAAAAGGTCAGTGTTTTCTTAAGGCTGTTTCCAGTTGAACAGCTCTGCCCATATATGGAGATGGCACAATCTCCTCGCCCATAAGTGGAGGTAGCACCCTGTCTCCTCTACAGACCACAACATCACCTTCCTGCCATAGTGGAACCTGAAACAGGAAGTTCGACAAACCAGCCACGTTATCTGACGCTGGTTCGTTTCATTCGACACTCGAGCTCGTTGTGTCTGAGCAGGGATAAAAACTCTGGGTCTTACAGAACCGCCTTTAACGCAACACTAATAAGAAATCTGGCTCTGTGAATCCTGACCCCTGTTCCCAATCCACTGAGTGACTCTTCATGCAGCAAATCTTTACAGCGGTTATTTCACTTGCTCACACCATGTTACGATCATGCGTACAAAAACACGGCACGCTCGGTTTGACCTCATTTCACATATTTCTTTAAAAAAAGAAAAATTAAAAAAACAGAATTAACTGCTTGAACGACGAGTTACTCATTAAAACCATCACTTAAAACTTTGCATAAACAAATATGTAAAAAAAAAAAAAAAAAAAAAAGTACAGTCTGGACGACATGTTCACGTTGAGGATGAGCGTTCTTACTTACAACATCTCATCTGTATACAGAGCAGGCACACATTAAAAAAAATATATAAATGATTAAAAATACAAGCAAACTCTACAGAGATTTCTACACAGCAGCCGAATTACAGGCATGAAGTTGAAAGATTTAAAGACGATGCATATATTAATCAGGAGTATACAAGTATATACAGATATTACACACGGCCTGAACGTTTTAAAAGGCCGAGACGGATTCTGTGTAAAAATCGGCAGGTTCGCACGTCGGGCTGGTAAGACGGAAAGAGTTCTGTCGTTCACCTGGAAAATAGAAAGAAAAAAAATTAATGTTCATGGATATAAAGAAGAAAGGCTTTGTGTTTCTATTAACATTAGTATAAAAAAAACGAGTTTTTTTTTTAATGAATTCAATCTCATCTCCATTTACAGCATCTGTACAAGTCGATTATTTTCCTCGTGAAGAGAACAGAACACGACCCAAAGTCTGGTTAATCTGTCTGGTTTATCAGTGAGAACACGATCGTTCTGCTCTCCTGGGAACCGGATTTCGTCTTGACCGAATTTGATATTGAAGCCAAGCGTACGTGAACACGGAAGTGGATGCGACTTAATCAGTGAATCTGAAATTGATCCACGGCAATCCCACCCTCTGATCTACACAGACATAAGCTGATAAAGTAGGAAGGCATGCGAGAGCGTCACTCTTTGCGTTTTTTTCAGAAATATCAGTAATATTGAGTATAGTGCAAACCTGCTGTATCAGAGGGTGAAAATATGGAGGTAAATGTACCCGAGAACGGAGAAATATAACAAAGTGAAGAGGGGAGGGGCAAGCAATCGCTCCTAGGCGCGGTACAAACCGATCGCGCCGTGTGTAAAAACGCCCTAATCAACAAGCACTATCCAGAACCGACAGCGCTGCGGAGTAAAACGTCAGCGATCTGCATCGGCCACGCCTTTTTATTTATTAGTCTTTACTGTTTTTTATGAAAGCATTAATAATGGCACACCAACGACAGATACTGTAAATACAGATAGATGGAAAATTGCCGGTGTATTCCTTTAAGGCTGGTTTTTTTTTTTGAGCCTCTCACATGGTTCTGCTGTACTCGATGCCGCTCTTGGACGAGATGCTGGACCACGGCAGGAAGCTCCGCAGGAGACTCTGTGCTTGCCTGTAGATCCTCTGTGGAATGGAACACGGGCTTAAGCTGGCCAGTGCTGACCCAATATGATGAATATAATCAGTGAGGAATGCGTTAAGGAGAACGGAACAAGTGGAAAATCTGTTTAAGCACTTTATGTACCATTCTCGCAAAGAACATTCCTACTTAGGAACAACTGAGATTAAAATAACATCATTATTAATCACTAAATATGTCACAACGCTCTATTAATTATATTAGATGATAATATATTATATTAGGTATGTAGGAAAGGATATAAGATGGTCCAAGGCGGATGTCCGCCGTTGATGTAGAGGACGTAGGTGAAGCCGTCCTTCAGCACCCCTCGGATGGAGTAGTAATAGGGCAAATAGTGATGCTGCTTAAAGTCTCTGTTCTCGTAGAAGTGAATGGCCGTGAGGTTGGTGGTGAGCACGTGCAGGTAGATGGCCTTGCAGTGGTCCTGCGCCGTCGTGGAGATGTGCTCCTTCAGACTGTCCAGCAACAGGGAGCCTGCAGGGTGTGTCAGCGTCACGTGAGTTCAGGTTCAAAAGGTCAAGGAGATAAGAGTACTGAATCTCAAACTCAAAAATCTTCACAACGCAGGTGGAGTAAAAGGTGTTTAGAAACACTTTGCAGAACGAAGACAAAGGAACAGAAATGCTTGGCTTGACATCACTGAGGGTTTTTAATTAATTAAATTAAAATTAATGATTTTAAAATAAGGAAATAGAGAAATTTCTGCACTTGATGGAAACTCGGCTAGAACTCCAAGTTCTACTGGTTCTGCTTTGGGCCAGTTCCAGTTTTTTTTTTTTTTTTTATGTTTACTGGGGAAAAAACAAAAACATTTTTGGACTTCAGACCTGTTGATTTAAAACTTGATTCCAGACTCATTATCATAATTACGCACAATAAAAAAAAAAACTGTGATGCATTAATGATGATCTAATCTTAATGTGATCGTACGATAGCACACCCTTGTGAGGTATGCGTCTCTTTCAGCTCTTACCTACTCCATGTTTTCGAAACTCCTTCACCACCCCTAAGCTCAGAATGTAGGCGACCTGAGTGTCGACGGGAAAGCTGGAGGCCAGAATGTCTCCATCCTGACAGGAAACAATGGCAGTGCAGGAAGATCAGGAGGATTCACAACATCACATGACAACAGGGAGAAACACCGACGCTGTGTTTTTTATATGAATCTTTCTAACATCATATCCAAGCTTCAATGAAACCTCTGCGATAGATGGTCCACCTCGCCCTGAAGTCAATCAGGACACATGGAGTGTGAAGCCTAATGACTCAGGTGCTCTTAAAACTCTCTCCACATCGCGGTGATCAAACGAAATTGCATTAAAGTGCAGTTATTAAGTTCTGAAAACTTAACACCCTACATTCTTCTAAAGGTGGAGACTGTAACGTTCCAAAAGGAAACAGATCGGTTTTGATTCACCAAAATGATTCACTGAATGAGAGAGGATCAAATCTCAGTCCTGATGATCTCGTATGAAAGATTCTGTTGATTCTCTTTATCAAATGATTCCCTGATTTAAATGAACTGATTCAGCTAACAAGAAAGGCGGACAAACTCTCTCTCTTTCACTCTGTCTGTCTCATCTGTCAAACTAATAATCAACTTGTCAAACACTAATACAATTTATTCAAAAATATCTGCTAAACAAAAAAGGAAGCAAATCTCAGGACTGACTGAAATGATTCAGTGACTCAAACACGATTCCGATTGAAAGGAATCACTGTCTTGACAAAAGTGACTCAATGATTCAAACTGACCTGCTGATTAACAAAAGCACAAATGTATTTCTCGAGTTCAACACTTAAACACTGAGATATTGACGTCTCTCTTGCTCAGTAGGTCGTTGTTTAAGTCTTGTGCCTGAGTGATTTCTCCTGAGAGAGAAGTGATTCTTGATGAAAATGATAAATGCTCAGTCACTAAATAAAAGAGGAGTAAACATCAGCTGTGATTCACCGAAATGATTCACTGATTCAAATCACTGAGTCACTGAGAGTGGAGTGAAGCGTCACTGATTCACAGGAGAGATTCTAGATCTTGTTCAAATGAATAATTAATTCACTAAACGAAAGAGAATCCAATCTCGGTTTGGCCGAGAAGAGTTGATTCTCTTGATCAAATGATTCCCTGATTTTAATAAACTGATTCACTGAACAAAAAAGGCGACAAAACTCTCTCTCTCTCTCTCTCGTGTCAAACAATTCACTAATTCAATTTTTAAAGAATCTGCCAAACAAGAACGAAGCAAATCTCAGGACTGAATGAAATAATTCACTGATTTAAACACTGAGCTGCTGAATAACAAAAGAGTGAATTTCAGTCGAAAGACCTGCTGAAGAAGAGAGAGAGAGAGAGAGAGAGAGAGAGAGAGAGGCGAACCCCTGTGTTTAAGGCTTGACCGAAGATTGAACCTCAGTTTCGACAAAATGCTGATGTACTGAATGAGAGAAGATGGAGAGAAGCCACCATTTGACAAACCCTTCACTGATTCACAGGAGAGATTCTAGATTTTGATCAAATGAATAATTAATTCACTAAACGAAAGAGAATCCAAATCTTGGTCTCGTCTGAAGGATCCTGTTGATTCTCCTGATCAATTGATGCTAAACAAGGAAGAAGCAAATCTCTGAGGACTGAGTGAAACGACTCACTGATTCGAACACCGACCTGCTGAATAACAAAAGAAGGAATTTCAGTCTTGAACAAGAAGAGAAGCGAAGCTCTCAGTGTTTACGTCCAAATGATTCTCAGAGAAAGAATTTATTCTCAGGCCTAAGGAAAAGCATTCACCTATTCAAATGCGGCATCATTAAAACAGAACAGCAGAGAACACATCGCGTGTCGTTTCAAAGCAGGAGGACGGCGCCAGATACGAAAGCGTTCTGACCTCTTTGTGCACTTTCGTTCTGCCCTTTATTTCGGCCACGATCATCCCCACGATGCCGCCCTTGAAGGTAGCGGCGAGGGAGAAGAACTTCTTGTTCGACGTGATGTCATGATACCACGAGTCGGGATACCTGAAGGAAGATAAAACCCAAATTATATGTAAACATCAATAGAAATATAAAAACAGTGAATGAGACGCTCGAGTGTGTACTTACTCGATGGGGAACCAATCACCGCACAGCACTTTAACACTGTCTATGTCATCTTGGCACAGGAGGCGGAGTTTGATTTCGCTGAGCGCAGTGGGCGGGACCACGTCAGTCATTCACACCTAAAGAGGGGGAAAAAAAAAAAAATCAAACCATCAGGCTTCAGTTTCACACACATGCAAAGAGACTCTTTTAATCCGAAGTATTTCATTATTAAGGTAAAATTGGACTTTGGATTCTTTCATGCCAGATGAACACTACTCCCTCACACACACACACACACACACACACACCTGGAGTGAGCTCTTTATGGATCCTTAATCATAACTCAAAATAAAATCTTAATCAGTGGCATCACACACACACACACACAGAGTTATAACCTTCCAATCATAAACACACACGCTGTACTGATCAGAATCCGAGATAAACAAAGAAAAGAAAAGAAAAACAAAGCCTGCTAATTGGCAATAATGTCAATCAAACGCACAGCTAACTCTCAATTTATTTATTATAACAAATTAAAATAAACACTAAAGCATTAAAATCGATATAATAAACCCGAATAATACACAATAAATATGTATAAAAATCAGGGCAAGTTGTATATTTAGCAAAAACAAACAGCCTAGCTAGCGATGCTAACAGGCTAACAGTCCAGTCAGACAAAAAGAATAAAGTGGAGCTGCTGCTGCTGCTGTTGTTGTTGTTGTTGTTGATGTTGTTGATTTAAAACCTGCCTTATTTGGCGGTGGAGTAAAGCGGAAGTCTGGGCGAATCCTCGGCTCGGTGTCCGCGGAGAGCGCTCACAGCGGCGGAGTCATGCTGGCGGTGGAGAGCTGATCTGCACCCGGACCGGAGGAGAGACATTCGGTTACCGACTGCGGTTTGGCTCGGTTAGCCGCTAAGCAGATTAGCCTCCGATGCTAGCAACAGCTCCTGCCTATTCCGGGGGGCGGGGCTTCACAGGCACTTTTAAGGGATGTGTCTCAAATGGCGACCGGTTCCCTTTATAGGCGCACTACATAGCAGTAAAATAAAACCGCTCAACGCGTGCTATTTAGTGCACTGTATATAATATTTAAGAGGAATTTAAGAGCGAGAATGAAATTTAATATACTGGTAAGTACATAGCATATGTACTTGCATATGCAATTTAGGCATTTGGCAATGCATATGCATTTAATTAGTAGATTATATATATATATATATATATATATATATTTTTTTTTTTTTAAAGTTGAACCAAAAATGAAAACCTTTCTACCAGTAAGCATTATTGTTAATGTATTCCTTCTGACTTTTTCACAGTAGACTGTTACGATTATTATAATATACATGTGGCTCATTTGCACATTTTAACCGATTAAAAAATATCCCTAATACGATTCATGTTATTAAAGTTGAGTCCGGTTATATTAAACCTTCTCTCAGCTGCACCGTCTCACCAGCGCTCTCCATTCAAGGCTCCTGTCTCCCCAGTCACTGCTGTGCACTTCATTTGTAACTGTGGTGCGACCAAAAATGGACGCCCTGCTTGTAATTGGAAAAAAGAGAAGCGTGCATTGATGTACCTGATGCCGAAACATCTCAGGAAAGAGCATAAACAGAAGTGTTTGGATATCTGCAAACAAAATGTAGAATTCCTCCAAGTAAAGTGAAAGTTTCTTAAAGAAAATCATTACTAGTGACGGCAACCGAGGAAAAAGTCCGAAAGTCGATCATAAGCTGGAAAACTCATCAACGCTTACAGTTTTCTGGGATTCCCAAGGGCCAGAAGTATTGGAACATTACCAGTATGGGAAAAGGTTCAACAATCAACAGTGCTCGTTACAGTGAGACGCTTATTGAAGAGCTGAAAGCATAAACTTCAGATTAAACACAGAGGACCGCTATCCGAGGGCGTCGTGATCTCGTGTGACGATGCACGTCCACATGCTTCTGCTTCACACTATCGACACTCTGAGGTGTTAAAGCTCCTCACTATAGTCCTGATCTCACTCCATCAGACTTTCACTTGTTCGGCCCCCTGAAAGCAGAACTACGAGGACGAAGATTCACTTCTGATGAAGACGTGAAGACAGCGGGGCATTCGTGGCTCGCAGCTCAGACGCAAACATTTTTTATATTTTTTAATAAGGGAATATGAAAGTTTGTTGGCAGATGGATAAAGTGTTTTGAAAAGCAAGGAGATTATGAGGTAACATATCGGCCTTTTCTAAAAGTTAATTAAAATAAATTTTATAGTCAGAGTGCGAATAATTTTTGGCTCACCCTCATATAAAAAATGTAAATAAAATATGAATCCTAGTGTACGTATATTCAGTGTTAAAGTATACTCAGGGCTTTTGTAATCACTATTTAAAATACAGTTAATATTTCTAACGTCAATAAAAACTATTGTTCCAACGCTGTATTACTTTCAATTTATTATTCATAAACATGATTTTACGCAAATAAATTACTTAAATTAAATAAACGTATTGATAAAAAAAATCCCAATGGCTTACTTTTAAAAACACTAAAAAAAAGTTGATCCATAAAGTTGTTTAGCTTGCGTTTAATATTGTGTATATTTATAATTTTAATTATTATTATTTTTATGAGATATGGCAAGATTGTTTTGAAATTGCTTGATCTTACTTAAAAAAAAAAAAGTGTAACAATGATATGTGTTGAACACCCACACACACACACTGATGTACCAATGATATTAGCATTTAATTTATAAACAACAGCAAGAAGAGGATCGTAGGAAACACTGAGCGAGACGATCCAACCCTAACACTGTAAAGCTAAAGAGCAAACAAAATAACCGGCGCAGGAGAGACGGAGGTGAGACGGAGGCGAGACTCGGTCCCGTGTTCACGCCTTCCTCTGCTTCAGCATGTTCAGGTACAGGCCGAGGGACTTCTGGATCGAGTCCTTACTGATGAAGCTCACAAAGCTTTTAATGTCTGCGTCTCGGTTGGCCAGCAGACGGTCCAGCGTCGGCTTCCTCATCATGGATTTGCTGATCTCGCGGGCGTGGTCTGTGGATCAAATACACCAGAGCTTCATTATGCAGCATTACACAGTGCATATAAAAAAAAATGGAAATACCACAGAAAATTTGTTTTTCATAAAAAAATATTAACCTCTGAAATATTCTACATTCATTACATGAAGTGAAATATATATTTGAAGCCTTTTTTTAATTACTTTTGATGATTAAGGCTTTCAACTCAAATCCAGTATCTCAAAATCTTCTGGCTCCTTAATCACAAATTACGTCATCAATACGGCATGGCGGCGATCAGATATTCAATATTGTTAGATGTGCTGTACATTTGTTTTGCATTTTAAAATAATTATACAGGCTCATGATTTATAAAATAAAACGTACCTGTTTTTGTTCAAAATCTGGATATTCATGATACTGAACTGAACTTCAGTGGAACAGTACAGTGGAACCTTGGATTACGAGCATAATTC
>JAOVVA010000026.1:12353976-12367891 GCA_028565275.1 Leiocassis micropogon
GGGGGGGGGGGGGGGGGGGGGGGGGGCGGGGGAGTAGACACACACACCTCATAGAGGATAAGACTAGTTCCCTGCTGAAACCCTGCTCTTTCACACATGACGGGCAGCAAGTCTCCTAATTATAGGGAGAGGGAGAGAGAGAGACGCAGTTTAACACCATTAACACTGCAAATGAGCTTCAGATCTTTAATGATGTCATTTCAAACAGACATGGGTGTCTGTATCCTCATTTCACCATCTCCATTACTTTACATGACTTACGTATTTTACAGGATATAGGTGTGTAGATATGTCCACAATAATTTAAGCTTCTGGTTTTTGGGTCATACATCTTCAAGAATAACATGACATCATCTGGAAAAGGAATGGAGAGAAGGACGTTTAAAAAAACACCGGAAACCTAGAGATCAATCGGGCTGATGAAACGGTTCCAGGGAAATTTACATTTGCGGGGCGTCACACTCACGGTCTTTGTCGAACTTGGGTAACGTCGCGCCGCTGGCCGCCATTTCTGGATCTACCGTTTCCAAAAATATTGTCCAGGGGTTCTCGTTGTCGCTCAAGTCGATCATCTAGATGAAGTAAAGGCAGAGCAAGATCTCTTTTTAAGCACAGACACGTGACGAAGCTGCAGACGTGAAGATTGTAAACCATCGCCATGGATTCGTTAGTTTGCACTTACAGACTTGTTGCAGTCTGCCTCGTAGTCCAACATGGCCGGCCGCTTGGTGCCGTTGCTCCTGGCCTGCATGGGCCACAGCCGCATCTGGTCCTGTGGGAAACCCTGCACACAATCCATAAGAAAGACATTCGACACCCTGATCTGATATATGCACGATGTCCAACACCCTCGTGTCCTCCCCTACTGGGGTAAACAAGCGTGATTTTTATTTGTCTTATCATGACAAACCTTTTTTTTTGTTGCATTAAACACCTACAGTTCTGCTCTTTATTAAAATAAGCCTCGTTAACGCAAATCCCATTCTACTTGGCGACACATTTTCTTACAATATCAATAAAGAGCAACTCCAGAAGCTCTGAAGGACGCGGCGTGTACCGCTGTTACGACAGTACGGCCTGCTGTGAGGAGGGGGCGCTGTGGAGCTCACCATGGTCTGAGAGAGGTTCTGCACGAACTCGGCCAGGGTGGAGCTCTTCAGCACCTTGAACACTGTGTACTTGACTTTCTCCTCGTCGTACATGTCGTTGCCCTGGTGCCCGCAGAACTGGTCCTCTGTCACCATCTACAAACAAACAAACAAACAAATTTAGGGAACCGACACAAGCTTGGAAAGAACAGCGAGTAAAGACACAGTAACTAAACATCTGTTCTTCTCACCTGCACTTGCATGTAGAGATGAGCTTCCTGGCGCTCCTTCCGTTTCTGTGCCTCCACCCGCTTCTCCTCCTGCAGTCTCTCCACCAGCTGCTGAGGGATGTCCATGTCTGTGACCGGCTGCAGCACCTCGCCTACACACACACACACACTCTTTATAGCCCACCCGGGGAGTGTGGGACAAACATGATGCTACACATCTGCAGAGCTGCCTTAGGTACCGTTATGATTATCTAATTTTAAAAAAGGAGGTTTTAAGGTGCAGAGCCCTCTGCTGTCCACTAGGTGAACTACAAGCGTCACAAATTCCTACCCTATGTACTTTGTGCGCCGTAACCACCAGACCATCACGGAGCAGCCGGTTTCAGTCGGTGTAAGGGAAGTGGTGGAAATAAAACCCACTTACTGAGCTTGGACTCTCGGATGTAGACCAGCATGTAGGCGTTGGTGCAGTGGCGAACGGAGAGGTCGTCGTCGTGGCCGCCGTAGTTGTGCTCGATGGCCTCCTCTTTAGTGCATCGGGAAACGACGTCGTCGTCGAACTTGCACCACTGGTGGGAAGGAAAGCAAATTAACTCCACTGCGTTCTTGTCACGTGACAAGACACAGACAATCTACGCTTTATGCAAATAAAGTTAAATTACACCTGGAAGAGATGCAAAAGGCGCGAGAAAACAACAAGGATGTCAGAAGAACTCATTAGAACGTGATGTCACATGTTCAAAACTGTATTGATCAATTGAACAACAATTTTAATCTTCATCCTAATTCAGCTGAACTTCTAACACATCTTCAGAAGCAAGCAGGAAAAAAAAAAATCAAAATATCCTTCCTATTGTCCAGCACTATAGCAGTGTTAGCTAGTGAGAGACACCGCGAGACAACTGGCAGGTTTATCTCCGCAGTACGGTTAGCTAATGTTAACAAAAAAAAAAACTGCTCTCTCTAAGAGTCATATTTAAAAAGTCTAAACTCTGTTGAAACCTGTTGGGCCACCCGGCGGTCTTTATTCATAACTGATATGAGGTGAGGCAACAGAGTTAATAGAGGAACATAGTTTCGTTTCAAAATGTTTAATATACATACAGATAAAGTTTAAACGACGATAGAAGCCATTTTGACTTTTATGACAGAGCTGATATCTACAGAGACCCTAATGAGACATGGGTGGGAAATTATTATTATTATTTTTTATCTATTGGAAGAAAAAGGGAAATGGGACCTGAGTGAAGTTTTGCGAGATCTTTCAAAACGTTACAGATCCAGTCCAGCGAGTGTCAGTAATGCCCCTAAAAGCTGGCTGCCAAACGCTAAAAACTAAATGAGACAAGCGGGTACGATAATACCCGGATTAGAGTTACACGTCTGCATGGAGAGAATTACTGAGTTTCACTTTCAGCTTGGACTAAAATATAAAGACATTCACAGTTTGTACTCGGAGTTTGCCCTATCTGTATTTTGGCGCTAGAAGATTGATCCGGAAGTATGAGCCACGTGGTCTCGATTTTTTTTCTCTCTCTCATATGTCCCTATTTATTTTATATTTTGTCCTCCAGTTTTTTTTTTGTGTGTCCCATGTCCCGTTTTTTTTTTCTTCCTCAGATTATTATGTTCAACAGACATAAATCCTCGACATGTCCTTGCTTTTAACTTTTAGTTCATAAACTGGTTTAAATACTTATGAGAAAAACTGTTGTATGATGTAAGAGAAAGAAAGGTCTCAGGGAAATGCTTTTATAGAAAACCTCAAGGTGACCAACAAAAAGCATGAGATTTACTCACCTGTACCATGGAGATGGAGGAAAAATTATAAAATTATCCACAATCAATAAAAAAAAAAAATATATATGCTTATAATAGATTTATTATCTATAATGGATGAACTGGACGATTAGCCAGTGACCAGAATCGTCTGGTTTTTAAGTCTGATTGGCCCGAGACCCGTGATCGACTGATCAGCCTCAGATATAAACCGTTCTGTACCGAGCGCTGAAGCTTCACGTCACGTTCCACAAGGTTTACAAAAAAAAAAAAAAAGCCTTTAATGTCTTTTCTTCCCTCAAAACTGAGCGAATTAGTCTCAAACACGCTCATTACACACAATTACACCCTGTAAAACATCACTGTTTCTTTATAATCCTACAGGTGGCGCTCTCTGAACTTTTTACACATTTTCATTCCCTGTGGTAGGAGTGAATTATTTGCTTAGTTTGTTTAGGAATAATAATTACAGCGGATAATGTAACAGATACTCGCTGCTCAGTAACAATGTAAATTGTGTTTAATTTCATTTGAGGTTAAATTTTAAACTCTTGTATTTAAAATTAGTTTGTATCATGTAAATGCTGCTTTTGAGTGAGAAAACTAACATAAGGAACAGGATACATATGATTACTCAGTTTTTTTTAAAGGTTTAAAATTCTAACAAAACCAGGAATTATTTTATTTTTTTATATATATCAAACCAAAATACATAAACGAAAACGTGTATGTAAATGAAAATTGTAATCGAATCATCAGAGAGGTTTTGTGATATTCTATGAGGTGTTTCCTGGTGATGTCCATCCCTACTGTGGCATTTAGTTAGAAGCTCTAAAAACTTTAATCTCCCTTAAAAGACAGGGATAAACCAATAAACCAATATCAACACCAGTGTCGGGCATCAGCACACTCGTCTACTTTTAAAAATCTCGTGTCCTGAAATAACAGAAACAGCGCTACCAAAGCTGGCGTTTCTCTAAACTATTAGTCCTTGCCTATTAAATGCCTGTTAGACTCTGGCAGTGGCAGCAAATGGATGTCCTTCTTCATAGAATTTCTCTTGTTTAGAAATGGTCAATATTTTTGCATTATGCATGTTGTAACTTCAGCAACAACCACCACACTGTTGATGTTTATGAGCAGTTGCCATGTTACTGAAAGACCTCAAAAGAACCCGCTGAGAGAGATGAGGTGATATCCTGCCCAATAAAACGTATTTTCTGCTCATTAGAGCGATCAGATATACGATATGTAACGGTAGACGGCTTCCCCGGTAAAGCACAACCGCATGTAATAAAATATAAAAGTGAGCAGGACTTCTAAAGCTATGCAACTTTGTGTAAAAACAATTTAATTAATTTAAAAAAGGGGGAGATTTAACACCTTGTGGATGAGGATTTCACTTCACATGCAAAGCAGTCTGAGGGTTTACACACACACACACACACACACACACACACACACACACAGGGAAAGCATTTCATCTTCGTAGTGCAATCTGAAAAGCTTCGTTCACATCATGCTGCGGGACAACGAGTCCGGTATCGGTACTCAGGGTCCAAATGGAAGCACCGTGAAAAGCACCGTTCTGTCGTGAAAAGTGTGAATTATTGTACTGAATATCTGTTCCTTTTATTTCAGACATTTTTTTTCTAATTGCTTGGTTATTTAACATTTATACTGTGATGTCATGCGTCACAGAAATGACTTCGAGGCTCATTTCATTAGGTTGAGACAGTAGTCTGTGCTGGTACACACACACACAGCGCTGTGTTTGCCTGGAGCTCGTTCACATTGATTCTTTTTTTTTTTCATCAGTTAACTATTTGCATGCGAGCAGAAGGAGGACAACAATGCTTTGCATCTCGTTTGATGCTGATTAAACCATGGGAAGAAAAAAAATAACTCCGACAACACATACTTGAGTAATTAACTAAACCAAAAACTAATACCAAGGCAAGGTGCTGATTAAACAACATGCAGGATATTCAACAACAATAGATTGTGCACATATTAGAGACTGGAGACAGCTGTCGGACTGAACTCACAGGTGAGATGGGAAGAATTTAAACTTTAACTGATTAAAACATAAAAAAAAAAAAAAGGATATTACACCTTTACACCACAGTGCTGTAAAATTTAGTTACATTAAAGGAACGGAAAATGCAAAATTGTAAAGTCTAAGCGACTGTTTGTGGTATAAGAGGAATAAAGCACATGGTGTTAAATGTAAAATAATCTGACTAACTGTCTGATCGACGTCTGTCTCGGGCTCGAATATGTCCATCTATAATAAAACCCCCCCTGGCCCCGAAATAAAGAAATTGGTCCTCACTATTGGCTCCGTGACACTCACTTTGCCGTCTCCTTTGGGGTTGAGATAGACGACGTAGTGGCCGCCGTGGTTGTCTCCGCTGTGCACCAACACGGCGTGCAGGATGTAGTTGGCCGGGTCCTTCACGTCCGGCTTCTGCAGGAACTCGTCCAGCGGTAACTGATCGGGAAACTCGAACCTGAGGATGTGAAGTTAATCATCATCATCATCATTAACAACACACACACACCTGGACTCCTATCAGCAGAGAACATGTAGAGCAGGTGGAAACTCCAGAGTCAATGATTGTTGTTTAGATGAGTCACTCGCGAGGTTATTTTGAGAGCTGAGCTCGCTCTTAGCGCGACACGCACTTATGCTTGCTAACAATAACCTGGAGGTTTTAATTCACCTCGTACAGGAAAGGACTCCAGCGAGGACGTCCAAATAAAACCACCTTGGCGTTCTGACTCGGCTCTGAAACTCCTAGAACACAAAACTAACCAACTGGCCGGCTCGGGGAGGTTTAAGCTCAGGTCTGAAATCGGCTTTTCGATTTTAATTATATTAAAGGTTTAAGCCGGTGCATTCATGAGTGTGTGATTTTACACTTCACACACACTTGCTAATGATTTGTGAATTAGCCGCCTCCTTTAAAAGAATCAGAAACCTTTTTACATTTCTAAGATCAAAACACTGATTCACTATATATGCCGACTTCTGAGTGTATAACAATATCATGGAGTCCATGTAATAACTATTATAAACCGAATTATTAAGAAATGAAAAAATAATTCATGTGATTGCAGCAATGCTTGGAAATGTAAATTTTTTCTTTAAGATGTATATAAATTATCAATAGTATTTAAAATGTAGGTTGTTCTCAAGGCATCTTCTCTCACACACACACACACACACACACACTATTCTGGTGTCAGTGTGGTGATTAAGCACTACTCTGCTGTTCGTACTTGTCGTTGATCTTGATGTTTTGGTCGGTCTGGGGGTCGTACATGAACCTCATGAGCTGTAGGTGCAGGATGGGAGGAAACGTGAGGAACTTCACTCCCTTCTCGGCTTCCTGGAAAAAAAAAAGAAAGAAAGAAAAAAAACACAGAAGAACGAGGATGTCAGGATGGTAACGAGCCGAGCGTGTGGGCGGTTTAATGGCGAGTCAGAAGAGCGAGATGCGCACCTGTAGGCCGTGCTCCCCCGCATCGTACTTGTTATCCCCGTCGAGCTGCTCCACAGCCACATAATCTTTGAATGACTCAAAGACTGCAGGGGGGGGGGAGGGGTAGAAAAAATCATAATCAGAGACTGGACGAGGTGTAGTAATTTATCACATTCGGAAATGACCGGGTTCACAACAAAGAGATAATAAAACAGCGCGAAATATTAAAGGGATTTACAGGAAACAATACACTCGAACTAAATACCCCTCAGAGGTACTCACTGTTTTTCTTTCCCTTTATGCTCAGCTGGATATCGTAGTAATCCTCTATTCGCTCAGATCTGTAATCCACGTGCTTACACTGGATGTAGGACTAGAAGATTAAAAAAAGAAAAGTTATCAATTCTTCTCGATAAATTAATTTAAAACAAATTACAAAAAACCTACAGACGGATGTGAGCTTACCACCATCTTCCCTCTGAAGAGCTTTGGGATGGTGCCTTCCACGCACGTCCCCTTCATCTTGTTCTCGACGTTGTCCAGGAGCTGGAACGGGAGACACGCCTTAGCATCTGTTTGGACTTACACGCTTATGAGAACATTTCTGTTTGGTGTCTAAACCTCATGCCTCTGAAACTCACCACTCTGCACAGCTCCTGGACGTCATGCTGCATGAAACTGTCCAACGTCTCCCACCTGACCAACACACACACACACACACAGGTTTACCTACACAAACAGCAGCAAACTAGTCTCACATCATTGAGACGTGCAACAGACACGAGTATGCAATAAAACTATGCTTTGTTAGACATCAAGCCATCACGTGTTTATGGAAGGAGGTCACGAATGCCAACATTACAATTAGTCTAACTGATAAAAAATGAATACTATAGATTAAAAAAACGCCATTATGTGAAAACTGACATTCAGTAAATATTCACTGAATGCATACTAATGCATGTTTAACATTTAAAAAATTTAATAAAGATTTTTTTTTTTAACTCCCCCAAAAAGAATCAAGGCTCCTTTTAATCACAGAGAATAAAAAAAGCATTTATTCAACTTCAACATTCAACTTGCTTTTGACAATATGCCGTTATTTTACTCCAACATTACTGTAACTGTAGTAAGTTTAAACCCTGGTAATAAAACAACTACGCTAAACACGTCATCAACAACAAGAAAATGATTTAACAACGTTCTATAGTTTCTCTTAGACACAGAGACATGAACAAACCGCTACGAGTCTGGAACACATCACAAAACCCGCTACACGACACGCAAACAGCCAATCATTTAACAGGTGTATTGTTCTGCTGCACCGTTGACATATAACACAACAAAAGAAACAGGGTGGAGTGAGAAATCGGGTGCGGGTGCTGAGGAAACTGTCGATTAAACAAAGGACAGGCCAGCGCGCCCGTATGGCATTTTCCCCCCTCTTTTCTTTTAAAGTCTGACCGATTTTAATCTCAACTCCTGAGAAAAAAACCTATTTCATCACTTTAGCCGCTTCCATCACCGAGAGCATGAAACATGTCATCAGTCACGACCCACATCTTCTACGTCTCAACTCAAGACTCCACTCCCAGGCGGTGGACGACGGAGACACACTCGGCAACAATTACTGCCAGGACTAGTGAGCTATATTCAGAGCAGCACGTGTCAGGACTCTCAGCTGGGCCTTGATATTAACTTGGTAGGTCAAATTACACACACAGTAGTACCTCGGGATACGAACGCCCCGCCTCACGAATTTGGCTCGACAAACGGATCATTTTCAGCATACGAGCGAACGAAGCGGGTCACGAGAATGTTATCAAAGACGGTAGCAAGAAGAAAAGAGAGCCGCTTTCAGTTTGGTTTTTAAAGCAGCCGGTCCAAGAGGAATCATAAATTAAGGTTGAGTGAGGTTTAATGTCTATTTTTTTTATTTTACTTCATTTACATGTCTTTTCTAAATGTTCTGATTGTGTTTATATGCAATAATATGATTACAGCGTTGGTAATATTTATGGGCGGCTGGAACAGATTATCTGCATTAACATTATTTCCTATGGGGGAAACGCGTTTTCGCAATACTAAGTCTCGCTTTAAAGACTCGCCTCCAGAGCGGATTAAATTCGTACGCCAATTTATATTTTGTCCGTAAAGGAATTTTTATCCTATTCTTAACTAATAAAAAAAACGAGAACACAAAGATCGTCCTACCCGAAAGACTTGGTGAGTTTCTTCGTGCCGACGGGCTTATCGCTGTGCTGGAGTTCGTAGAAGACCCTCTGAAGTGCCAGCGGAACGCTTTTGGAGGAGTCGTCGCCCTCGGTGGGCATCATGTACACTGCCTGCGAGGACACAAAACCCCCCCCAAAACCTTTTAGATATGTCCGAAACAGACAGAGGACCATATACACACACACAAACTACAAAGAAATTAAGACAGAAGAATTCAATTCTCAAGGGTTTTGGGCTAAATGAAAGTTGGCGTAGTAATCATTTCAGGATAAATAAAAAATGGTTATTCACAGTAATATTATATGGAATAAGCGGGCATTTAAAACAACACACTTAAGTGTCACACATCCAGTTCAACTAAAGGTTAAAATTTCACTCAGTTTGAATCAGATGGAAAATAATTGCAAGGGTGCCAATAATTACCCAGCCAATAACCACCTCACTGCAACTCAGTTACGGTTCCATTTTCCCTATAATTCTTTGCGCCAGGCTGAGTTTAACGGACACCATGACGTTAGTTTCCACGATAATAGATTTTCCACCCTTTCGATTTAAAAAAATATATTTTATTGCTTCTCTTCCTACAAACGGTTTCTTTTGATTTAGTTAATACATAACTTAAGTTACAAATGAACACGAAGCTCCTTCGTGAATTTTTAAGGTTTTTACTAAAAACAGGAAGTGAGATTTTCTCATCAACGACTCGATGCTTTAAACCCAGTTTAAGCCTTTAGTAATAATCACTGATGGTTCCGGTGGCTTCTGAGCTTCCTCTCTTTGCTAAGTGTTGGAGCCACAAAGTGCTTGGCCCCCCTACTCGCTCTTGGCAGCTCTATTCCTCAATAGAAACTTCTATACGTAGTTTTACGTATTTGTTTCTCACCCGCCGGAGCTGGTTGGTGAAGAAGAGCGTCTGCAGCAGACTGTTCATATAGCACGTGGCTCCTTGGTTCTTTAATCCTACATACCCAGTATGCTTCTTTGAATCCCAGCTAAAAAAAAACAGAATGTACATCATCATCAATATAATTGAATGTTGGGGGGAAATAAATCTAAAGTGTAAAAGACGTCAAACACAGTTCACTTACGCCACACCGTGAGGAGCGTCGGCCTGGACAGAAACTTCAAAGGTGACCTTATCGTCCTCCACAAAGCCTCTCTCTGGGTCGGTTACGTCCTAAGAAGCACAAGCGCAGCCGGCGGTGAGAATATGGGCTCGACAGGGCGGGCAATATCGAGGAGAGGTGAGGAAATGATCACTTACGCTCCATGACATGAAGTTGGAGAAACCCCAGTCGTTTTCTTTGTGGAAGAACAGGTGGCTGATGCGTCGGCTGAACGACTTCTCGTCGTCCTTGTAGTTTATGATTTTCAGCATGGCTTGAGCGTGACATGACCATGACCTGAGAACGAGGACAAAGCGGACAGTGATGTCACGAGGACGAGTAAGTTCCGAGTAGTAAGACTGATTCAGGAAATAGTTAAGTTTGACAGAAAAGTTTGCTTCACACAACAGTGACGATATGTAATAACATTCACTTTAAAGATTACAGACTTTAGGTTCATTCCTCTAATAAACCCGGCCCTCTGTATGACTAGCAGCTCATTACTCTGGTAATTATGCTACAATTAATTTCAAGAAAGGAGAGGGGGAAATAAGAAAACGAAAAGAAAAAGTGAGTGTGGTGAGGGAACATCTGTTAAAAGCGCTGTGAAACCGCTGCAGCATATAAGCAAAAAAAACATGTGATGTGATCAGTAATAATAAGGTGGTAACAGTACCTCTGCTTCGTCAGATGGCAATCCAGTGAAGTATCTTTGAAATCAAATTATTTTTTTTTTATATTCATGTTTGCATTTGAAGCGGTAAAATGTTGCTGTTCCTCTATAATCCTGCAGGTGGAGTCCTCTAAACTATTAAGTCAAGTATTTGCCAAGTTTGTTTGGAATTGTATCAAAATCTGGATTCTTTTTTTTATTTGAAGTTAAATGCAACTGCGATATTTATAGAACTGTGATGTTAAGAATATCGCAATACAAATCAAGGTATCGTGATAACATTGTATCGGGTGATTCCTGTCCCTGTTTATTTTTATTGTTTATCTACACGGCAAAGATCTTCCAGGTTATGAGATAAACATGGACACATAATCTAAAACACTAAAACTGTGTGAAAATAACACAGACATTTGCCTTTATAAATTCTTGTTGTCGCTCCAGGGCACTTCTATTCAAATGACAATCGTGTATTTTGCAAAGCGGACAGATTCCTGTTGGATATTGATGAGTGACCCGGAATGCAACACCAGTCAGTCATATATTTAGAAAGTGATGCAGCGTCTATTTTTTCTGTAGGATATTCATCTACTAGACAGTGATTAAATCCAGCTCCTGACACCGCTGCTGCGTTTTAATGCGGAGACGAGGAGGAATACTTCACAGTCAGCGGCATTTACACACCGCGAGTACGCTCAAAATGACAAAGAGCGTCAGCAAAAACAAGCCCTGGCTGAGTGTGTGTGTGTGTGTGTGTGTGTGTGTGGGGTGGGGGGGGGTGGCGGAAATAAACAGTGCCTCTGTGTAATCTACATCATAAATGTTAACCAGCGCGAGCTTGTGGTGACTTACGTGGAGTCTGACTCGGCGTTGCACTGGAGGAAGAAGCCGACGCTTTTCTGGTGAGGCCGGTCGGGATAGAAGCGAGGCATGACCATGATCTTCCACGGCAGGTTCCTTACGAAACACGATGGGCTGAGCACCGACTCGCTGAGCCGGCTGAAGCGCTCCACCACGAAGCGGAAGGTGGCCTCGGAGCGCCAGCTCGTATCTGTGGAGTTCAGTAAAGTGGTACAGGACGTTACAAACGCTCTGTCCACACATTACCACCGCAGGAGTGTGTGTGCGCGGTTATATGGAACTGTGTCAGAAATTTGTATCAGGGGGGGGAAAAAAACAAAAACAAACAAAAAAAAAACATCCATAAGTCTGTTTGAGAGATTATCCACGTCCACAAAGGAGACAGAGTGGAGGAGTGTGTGCCTTTAATTAACTAATTAATCTCTAGAACAAAGACAACACGTGCTGAACACACACCTGTTTGTGTAGGTGTGGACAATTCTATTTATTTAATTCATCTGATGGATTAAACACCAGTGCTCAGCTACAGAAGGTTGGGGAGGTCAGGGTTAAAACTGATACTTAGTTTTGTGTTCATCGTTTCCAACACAAGCTCTACACACACTGGCATATTCCTAGCTGGGTTGTCTTGCAGATTTTCCTCAGCACATTCCCACTGCTTCCTGATTTTCCAGACACCCAGTAATTCTGACAGGATTAAACTTACACAGGGTCATTTTCTGTTTTACGGTTGCTCCTCTGGATCTGTCACATCTGTGTTTTCCTCTTTATCTATGCACACATGCTGCGTTAGCAAAAAAAAAACAACAAAAAAAAAAAACACAGGACTGCTGCTAACCGTTGTGTTTAGTCTTGTAGTTTATGTATCTTTATCGCTCGCCGGATTAAAAAAATAAATAAATTTTAAAAAAAGATGCATTTTCAAACTGTTCCCTGAATCTTGATTCTCACGAGAATGAAATCAAAACCAGGGTCTCGTCGTCCCTACCAGCGCCTCTTTGACTTGAACAGAGCATGGTCACATGTCCACCTGACACCAACATCTGGGCTCATGCAAAACACAACCTGCTAGAAAGTGACTCCTCCTGTGGTCAGTTTATCGCCACCCAGACACAAGACTTTATCATCAACATGCGTAAAAAAAAAATAAAAAAAGATCAGACATCCACCAATAACCAGCTTCAATCCAAATAGGGCTTTCCAGACAAAAACAAACAGCTGGTCTGATTTTAAACGTAATGCACATTACAGATCTGAAAATTTACACGATGCAACATTAAAACCCCCAAACCATGCAAAAAAAATTTAAGAATTAACAATTTTCTACAATTAGAAGTTGAATGTTGCAAACAAAATATTCTTGAGGTTCACGATCATAAACAATTTTAGAAATCATACCAGACATTCTGACTGAATAAACAAACTGTGACAAAAAGCTGGGAGTTTTGTAAAACAGTGTTTCTCAGCCCCGTCCACTTTTTTCCACCGGCTCCATACCACGCACTTCGTTTCAGAAAAAAAGTTTAAGCGTCTGATTAGTGAAAACACCAGAGCGTGTAGTATTGAAAACTGAAAATTGAGAAATTATGCTCCAAAAAAAATCACTTAACTCAATAAATAAATAAACAAACAAATTCACTCCACGGCCTCCTTCCTCCGAGGCAGCAGAGCTCACAGAGGCGTGATCAACTAACTGCAGTGCACAACTTTATTGCAGTGCATACAACTGTCACTTCCATGAACGAATGACTCATGTGATCAGAGTGGCATTTGTGTGTTCTAAACTCTGAACGTAAAAAGCAGAAGTAAAAGTGAACCGCGGGGTCATCCTCAGTTTCCGTCAGCCTTCTGTATTTAAAAAAAAAAAAAGGCACTTGATGCGTTGTAACAAATTCTGATAATCACTCATTAATCACTGAGAACCACTGAAGTCTTTTAAGGTCGCTTGAAAATTAGAGCCGAGAGCTTTTAAATTTCCCACTCACCGTCCTCCATGTCTTCTTCTGTGTTGTTGTGTCCGTCGGCCATTGCCACGTTCCCGTTGATGACCGGATTCTGAGGAATTCTCGGGGGATCATCCGTGTCCCCAGCTGTGGGAGAGTCGGGGAGGGGGGGGGGGGGGGTTGAATCAGGTGCGAGGCCAAAACGGATAATCACAATCATATTTACATTAAACGTTGAAGTTTCTTAACAAACCAAACATTACAGACTCTTCGCACAAACGTTACACCCACACCAGCTTGCAAGCCGTTTCTATGGAAACAATACGGCCTTGTGATGCTCGGCTGCACTACTGTCAGAGCTCATATTCATGGAAAAACTAATCAAGACCTTCTAACCAATCCAGGTGCAGGATTCAACAGCGTCGTGGTGTAAACAATCATCAAACGGGGATTATCCTTAAAGACACACATGCACACTCAGTAGGTTCCTTAGCTGTTGTCTTTGCACTAATTTA
>JAOVVA010000026.1:12397695-12413635 GCA_028565275.1 Leiocassis micropogon
TATATATGAAGTCTGGTGAAGTTCCTTGGGGTTCATGATGCTGTTTGTTCACTAATGTTCTCTAACAAACCTCTGAGGGCTTCGCAGAACAGCTGTATTTATACTGAGATTAAATTACACACAGATGGACTCTACTTACTAATTAGGAGACTTCTGAAGGTGATCGGTCCCACTGGATTTTAGCTATAAAAAACATTTAGAAAACCATTTATTATTTTCCTCTACTTCACAATTATCTGCCACTTTGTGTTGGTCTATCACATAAAATCCCAATAAAATACATCTACGTTTTTGGTTGTAATGTGACAAAAAGTGAAAATGTTCTTTTCAAGGCACTGTAGCGAGCGAGAGAGAGCGAGAGCAAGAGAGAGAGATTATAAAACCAGCTCTATGAATATAAATATACGAATATAAACCATCTGTTACAGAAAATAAATTAAAGCTTTCTGAACAAATCACTTCTTATCATTGTAAAGTTCTTACAGTGCATGGTTAATTCATAGTCAATTGTTTTACACAACAAAATCACGGCTTCCATTTTCTGCCTGTACGAGTCGCGGAGCAGAATCCGTGGTGCATTTAAATACTCAATTCAGCACTTAAAACTCTTTCAGCAGTTGTGTTTGATTAGCTTGTGGTCTCATCCTGGAAGTCTGAAATCAGCCATAATTGGCAGAGAGAACTCCATAACAAAGCTTCTCTTCTTGTTCTCTGCGTTCATGCAGAACTCAGTTAAACAATGCCCAGGGAAACAGGTAGGGATTGTTTCTGCACCGTTTTTCCCTTACTTTTAAATGCATGTTAATGAGGCATTCAGGGCTGCAGCGTTATCACTAATCATCCTGGATGAAGTCGTAATTACTGCGCATTGTCTTGACGATCTGCTCCAGTCACACTGCGCATGCGTCACACAAGATGTATGTTGTATAGAATTATCTATAAAGCATGTTTGGGAAGAGATTCTGCTTTCTTGTCTCCATGTCCACCTGTTCATAATAAAGCTTTAATCAAACCTGGGGATGAAAAATCTGCTGCTTTTATGTAAATAACCTCTCTCGAATAGGTACTGTATATCAGGAACATATGATATTTTTGTTGCATAATTAAACCTTAAAGTGAACACGCAATGCAAAAAAAAAAAAAAAGCATTAAAAATGCAACTGTATTTATACTTTAAATACAGTATGCGCCAAAACGTATAGTACTGAAATGAATATTACTTTGTTGTTGTCTGTGAGTAATACTCAACTAGGAATACTTTTTCCTCTTTTGAGAGACACATTTCCAACAACAATTGCACAACACAACTTCTTTTCACTACGCGGAGCACGTGTGGCTGGAGCTTCGCCCTTTCATCAAATGCATATGCGCGTCTGAGACGCACGAGTTTCAGGACTGTATATTTTGGCGCATACTGTACTTTGAAAACAAGTTGCTCTATTTTCACTCTCCTACATTACCCACAATGCTATGGGAGTATCTGCGATGCATAGGTGAATTAATCTGAAGATTCTCTGAAGGTTTCCTCGCGTTCGCCATCTTTTACATGGCTAACTCCTCAAGCTGAGCTAGATAAATAGTTAAAATAAATTTGCATTATCTGCTATCTACATAGCTTATATCTTATTGCTAAGGGCTACTATTTTGCAACCTGATCAGTTTTTTTTTAAAGCACTTGTACATCGAGGGTTCTACATCTTTTCAGAGTGTACTGTTTGACTAATTAGTGAGCCTCAGAGATGCTGGTGTAATTTGGGATTTTGATTGGTTCTGTTTACACCACATCAGCACCAGAAGCTTTCCTAAAGTACTGGTGATGGCTGGAGCAAAGGAGGACGCAAACACACAAAGAAGCTGAAAAAAACTGCCTTTTTAATGATCTTTTCATGTAGCAGGGAGTAGCAGTGGCTCTTTGTGGATCGGAGGATTGGATCTCCTTGTCACGAAGGCCTCGTGATGGCAGAACGGCAGCGATACAACTCTCGAGCCTGTAAAGATTCCGAGGAAAAGAAAATTGTATTGGTGTTTTTGCCCAGTTTTAGAGGACATTGTCTTTTATCTTCCCTGACATGAAGTGGAGAGAGGGCGCAGCTGCTGCAATCATCCATCGCCAGCCGTGTCTTCTCCCTGCTCACCCCTCCCCTGCCTCGTGTGCCTCGGCTGTCCAAAACAGTGGGTCTGAGCTGGCACTGTATGTTCAGCTCCACTGATCTGTCACTTGTTATGGTGCTGGAACAGCCTGACATCAAAATTACCTTCCTTTTTAGTGTCACGACAAATGCTGAGGTGGACTGGGTCCAGAGTTGGTAAGCATCAGGACAGTCAGTCAGCACTCCCATGCTGGATCCCTCCTGGAACATGAAGTCTTGTAGTGAACGATTCCAACAGGTACTGTGGAAAATGCTGTCTTCTGCTATAGCCATCTATTGAGGTGAGGCATGATCAGTGATGAGTGTCAAGTGTCCACCAGTAAGGTAATTCCTTCCCTGTGGCCCAAATGATGGACAAAGTTTCTTGTTCCAGTGCAGCATGGCTCCCAGGTTCATTTCAGTGGCATCATGATGGAAGGTTGGAGCTTTACACAACAGGAGTGAGTGAAAGCTGCTTTCAGGACCTGGACTTCTGGAAGTTCCTCATGGAAATTTAGTATGAACCTTCTATAGAACCCCAGTAGCCTATACCATACCCTTAATTTGGAGGTGGACCAAGAAAACTCCGTTAAGGCTTGGAGGTCATTTTCTCGTTGTTTTAATCCTTGTTCAAGGTGGAATCTCGTGTACTGTGCCTGGGTCATCCCCCCATTTACAAGTGGTGGCTATCACAGTACCTGCCTCAGATGAAAAAGATGGTCCAACCAGAATGACCATATGATTCAGGTATGCTCCTGCAAAGGCCCTGTGAGACTGTATGATAATGACCATAGATACCCCATCTACGAACCTCTGTAGTCTAACTAGGGACCGTGGAGGCCAGTGGTGAACCATTGTATCCTATTTTTTATGACCATTGTAAGACCTCCGTTCAACATTCACTCAATGGGCAATTTGAGAATGCCTATTAGTATAGGGACATATGCATGCGTTTTGAATGTGGGAGGAAAACATAGTACCCAGAGGAAACCCAAGCAAAGGGAAAACATAGAAACAGACCCTGAGGCAGGAACTGAACCCAGACCCTGGAGGTACACAGCAACAGTGCTAACCATTAAGCACAGGTGCTTCACTAGGGTACCTATCTGAGGGTGATAGTTGAGCCTCTCCAAACCATTGCAATTCCTTAGGCTGCTGTCCTGCTTCAGAACTACCACGATGGGGCTGAATAAGGGGCTGGTGAATTCCCTGATGATCGCAGCATTTTGGTTACAGGCCACAGTAGAAACCAGCCCTTGAGGAATATTTTGACGTCATGCTGGACTGGTTGCATTTGGCTAGTGTCCACTACAAAGTTGTACACAAACTGGTCTTGGGTCTATTGGGGGAGAGCTCTTCCCTCTCGTGGAGCAGGGTATGCCCTGGTGGGCTCTCAGGATGGATGGCTAGGGCAGAGACAACAGGAAGCAACTGAATGATTTTTTTTTTAGTAGGTTAATGTCGTACAGTTTTGTGTCTATGTGCTTAATGGGCTGTTGCAGGACGTAATTCTAGGCCTACCTTTTCAGCTACTGTCTTTTATCTGCTGTCTTTTATCTCCCCTGGTAGAAAGAGAGCAAGAGAGATGGGAGAGAGAGGGAGAGAGGGAGAGAGAGAGCAGCCCCACCATCCCTGTTTGGGGAGATATGATCTGGCGCTTGTGACAGGGCTGGAACGGCCTGTCATCACAGTAATAAGCACAAAAATAGGTTAGAATGAGGTTAAAAATTGGTCATGTTTGCTTATGATGGCCAGGGAGGCAACATAATGGCTCAGAAATGAGGTTTGGAAGCTTATCCGGGTATAATGGAAGATGGTTTAGGATAGTGTGTGTGTGTGTGTGTGTGTGTGTGTGTGCTTGTACAGTTATTTTATTGTGCATCGTTTCTGTGTTCTGGCTTTTATTGTATACTTTGACTATACATCTGATTCAGCTGCTGTTTTATGTCCTTTTATGTCGACAGGCAGAAAGAAAAATTCCCAAAATGCTGAAGCATGCAATTATTTTCCCTAAAATAACTCAACTACTGTAATGGATAACTCAATTATATTATTGAGCTGCTGTTGAAGCCAGCTGTGCACCTGGAAAAGTGCCATTTCATCAAAATGCTATTAGGGAGGAAAATCCAGAGGTGTTTAATAGAATAAACCAAAAACAATTCTTTTACAAATAAACTGAAATGTTTTTTTATACTTGTATCTCAGACATTCCACAACCTTTAATGAACAACATCAACCCTGTAATCTTCAGCTAATTGCTAACAGCGGTAACTAGCGCTGCTTCTTCACACCGCTCCATCGTTGATTATTTTCCTCCAGCCACATGACACTGAGCGCGTCGGGACACGCGGGACACAGAGGGCCTCACCTCATGCCGCGAGGTCCTACAGGACGTAACGTCCTGCTCCTACACACCTGCTGTCATGTTTCCTGTAACTGAAAGCTGGCATGCTTAGTTTTTATACATGTATTATTTAATGTTGTGATATGTTATTCATCACAGAGCAAATTAATCTTGAAGTAAAAGTCATACAGCCTTCGTGATGGTAAACAAACCCACGCGGAGGAGAGGATCCCTGCTGAAGCGCTTTCATTTTCCTAGAAAGGGAACGAGTTCCTAATGAGGTTGAGGCGTCGTGTGTGACGCTGCTTCGTGCTGCTTTTTCTTTTTTAGTCCACAATTATGGAGAAAAACTGTTTTTATGCTGTTTTAATGCACCAAAATATATCAGCTTTGTTAGAGCATGACGTCATCCTTGTATTTTGGGGTAAGTCTCTGGGATTTATTGATTCATTTATCTTTGATTAGATTGAAAAGGAGTAAAAGTTTCTTAATAATATATTTAATAATATGTCTAAAAATACACTAATTACTTAGACGTTTAGAGCAGTTACGGTTTATTCCTGGTTTAAGAGGTGTGATGAATACGGCTCATGATTGGTTGACAGGGTGAATTATTATTATTATTTTTTTGTATAATCTATGTAGTTTATTCTAGACTGTGATAAACATTTATTGCACAGTCAGTAGAGTTCTGGCTCCGAGTCGATTCATTTCATTTTAATTGAGTCATTTCAAAGCCATTAGGGACGCCCTAATCATCGTTTCTTTTCCAACAGTTGCACATTTCTCACCATTTCCATTGCAATGATTACAAATGTGCCCTTCAGCTCCATTCTTCTATGTACCGAACTCGCACGGGTTCAATAACGACACTCCGTATAATTACAACCATGTCCCCTTGCCGGGAATTTGACACTTCAACAGCGTTCATGTTTCCTCGACGCTTTTTTCCCCCCACTGTGTTGGAGAATGATCTTAACTCAAACCGACGGCGTCTGATTATAAACCTGAACTGGAGATGAGAGATCTGACATCAGCTGGAACGACATTCGGTCGCACTCGTGACGTCCTACTCATGAATTTTAAATGCTGTGAAATCGGCCACTTGGCCAAAACATTTGCTAGCTTTGACTCGACTTGGACGGTGTATGCACCTCTAATACGCTCGGTAATATTTTAGACAGCTGTGCAAATTGGAAATCTCGTGGTGTCTGCGTTAAGAAGCATCTTTAACTGCACGGGAGAAAAGTGCCCTGAAAATAAAGGCACTAAACTGTACCTGGTCACTTGGACATTCGGAGAGGGTGATACCGCCGTGACCCTGATCTAGCATATGGAGCGATGTTTAAGATAACGGAGTACTGTTTAGGAGGTCATGGGTTCTAACCCCAGCACCAGCCAGCTGTTGTGCAAGTCTGTCACTTTGCCACACATAGAATTGCACATCATGGTTGTACTGCAATGAACTACATTTCACTTATTAGTTCCCCCTTTTTAAACTTGTGATTCATGTGCCTTTATTTGATGTGCTTCTTCTGTATCTTGTAGTTTTTTGTTCTTAGCATTGCACCATTAACTTCTGGTCAGTTTTCACTGTGTATACTGACTATATGTAAGATATACAGCATGCAATCACATCTACAAACCTGTCTCTATCTATCTGAATGGAAAGTGATCTGGATGCATTAGAAGAGAAAAATAAAGCATTTTCTTCCTAGACAGAGCTGGCAAGTTTTCAAAAAAGCTCGGAGTGAGATTCTGAATATAAGGCCATTGGTACTGTGTGTACTCGCACACGACGCCCCCAGCGCGCACGCCCAGTCATTTTGTCTAACACTAATCACACACCTTACCCTGCATGCCCCAGGTTCTATATATTTTGTTGTTGCAGTTATTGCATTATTCCATTCTGTACAACTGACATTTAAAATATTCACCCCAAAAAATAATTTAAAGCAAGTAAAAATATTTACAAACAGGACAGAGAAAATTACAATATTTGCATCAAGTTTAATCATACAGCAAACACTGTATCACTATTTATATTCATGGTCTAACAAGCAGGAATTAAGAGAGAATACACAAGAGAAAACACACACAGTATTATGTGAAACGCAGCAGTCATACAGGAGCCGCGGAACAAAGAGAGGGTGTATGAGGGCGGCGGGGGTGTATGTGGGCCATGATAAAAAGGAAAATCAACATATTATAAAATTGTAGGATAAAAAAGGCCTCCAAAGTGGATCAGGCATGAAGGTGAGAGAGAGAGAGAGATTCAAAGATTCAATGGTTGCTTTATTGGCGTGACAGATTTGGACACTCGTATTACCAAAGCTTAGAATCAAGTAAAAAAATGAATGATTGAAGAATCAAAGAAATTAATAGATAAAAAAAAAAATCCACACCCATGTAACTGTGCAGTGCAAAATAAAATGACACTAATGATGCACACTACTGAAAAAGAAGAAAAGCAAATAATAATAATAATAATAATAATAATAATAATTGGAGAAATAACAGACAAAAAAAGAATCATTATTGATAGAAAAGAAACACCTGAATCGAACCCAGGACCTGGAGGTGCAAGGACACAGTGCTAATCACTAAGCCAATGGGCCGCTATTTATATATATATGTATTGTGCATGTATTTGTGTCTCTGATATATTTTGAGTTCTGCTAGTCAGATACAGATTAAAAATACAGCAGATAGATAGAGATGAAGCTGGAGTATCTCCTTTTTGTGTTAAATAGCATGCTAATTTTAAATCCCACACCAACAGGGTACATTTTTAGTAAATAATAAATAAGAACACTTAGAATGTTCGCAGCATTTAATTACTCACTCTGGCTAAGTTTCTCTCTCTCTCTCTCTCTCTCTCTCTTTCCCTCTCTTGCTCCTGCAGAATTGGCACCGTCGAGCCCTTTATCAATTAGTCTTGTGTGTGTTAATTGCTTGCTGTGAAACAGCATCGCCGCATGCGGACACACGGAGGCTGTTATTGTGTGTCATGATACCGCGGCCCGTTAATTGAGGGTTGTAAGTTTGCGCGTTGGCTATTACACCAGACACAGGGTACTTTTATTTTAAATGAAGCCCAGTTCCTCGTTTCAAACAGCGAAGGAGGAGATTATTAAAAGCGTTACATAACAGAGCCTGTAATTTCCATTGCTGTAATAGTTGTTAAATTCATGTTTAAGGACGCAATCGACTCTGACAGCTGTACTCAGCACCCACGCTGAACTTCCTGGCCGTTCACAAACACACGCTGTATTAACTGTGAACTGATACGCCCTGTGATTAGCTGAAAGTGCCGTGTGTTTCCAGGGAATAATGAATAAACCATTTAAATCATTGATATTTTCTGAACCTTTTCTACTCTGAATTATACACTGATGTGAAGCAATCTAATGACTGCTAGAATTATCTGTTTATTATTAACTGCTTAAATTAAACTGTCTGAATGTTAGCAAATTTTGCATAAACTGGAAAATCTGGCTCAGAACTGTCTAATCTACTGTTTAGAGAGTTTGGACATGGATGTCCCATCTGCTTAGAGTTATTCAACACAGCGTGCATGTTTATGTGGCATCGTCCAAAGATCTGTCCAATCTACCCACATGTCTGTCCCATCTGCCCCGAGTGATTAGACATGGCATGGAATGATCTGCTAAGAATGATTAAGCAAGTGTCATCTTCCCAATATGTGTCCAATCCAGCCAGAGTGATTGGATACAAGATGTCTCAGAAAGATACAGTATGTGACTGTATGGACATGGTACATTCCAATTATTCAGAGTAATTGTACACGACAATCCGACCAGTCCAGAGTGATTGACCATGGTGTGTCCAATCTACCCAGAGACAACTGTCCAATTAAAGACAGAAGGTATGGCATGTCCCATCTGGCCATGCTGAGTTCTGTCCAATCTCCTGAGACTGCACAAACCATCTACTTGACTGACTGGACATGCAATGTCTCATCTACCTACGAAATTTGTCCAATCTCTTTGAGAGTGATAGAAACAGCTGTCCAAACCATTGAAAGTTTGGGTTTGGAAATGATGTATCCAATCTAGCCATGCCGATCAGACCTGAAATAGACCATCTACAAAGAGTGATTAGGCATGGCATGCTCAATCATCATAGAGTGTTTTTTGGGCTCCTCTACCCAGACAACCCAGATTGTTTCTATAAGGCATGTTGCATCTACTCGAAGTAAATGGAAATAGTGAAACTGCATTGACATATTTTGTTCCAGCTACACAAAATGGCTGGACATGGCGTGTACCATCTACCTAGAGCGATCTGACCCATGACATTACATGTCACTTCCCTAGACTGAATGGTCATAGGGTATCTACCCAGGGTGTATTGGATACAGCATGTCTGCAACAGTTCTGTTCAAGCTACTGAGAATGCATGGGCATCAAGTGTTCCATCTACCTAGAATGACTGGACATAAAATGAGAGATCTTTTCCATCTCTCCAGTTTGACTGGACATGGTGTGTCCCATCTACCAAGATTCACTGTATATGCCGTGTCCCACTAACCTGGACTGATTAGAAATGGTGCATCCCATCTACCTGAGAGAACTGTCCAATCTACTGAGAGTGTTTCGACTTGTTACTCTATGATGATCCGACCTGAAATGCCCCATTTTCCAGGACTGATTTGACTTGTTTCAATCTTCTACAGGGTTTTTCATGTACCATGGGAGATCTATTTAAAGATAGGTGTTTAAGCAAGACAGGTTGTGTTTGCTTAGAGTAATTGGAAATGGTTTGTCCACTCTACCCAGAATGATTGGAAACGGTGTGTCCCAGGGTGTTGCATCTACCCATAGAGATCTGTCCAATCTACCCAGAGCTTATTGATACAGCATTTCTCAGAGATCTGTCCAATCTACCCAGAGCTTATTGATACAGCATTTCTCAGAGATCTGTCCAATCTACCCAGAGCTTATTGATACAGCATTTCTCAGAGTTCTGTCCAATCTCCTGAGACTGCACAAACATAAAGTGTTCATCTACTTGACTGACTGGACATGCAATGTCTCATCTACCTACGAAATTTGTCCAGTCTCCTTGAGAGTGATTGAAACAGCTGTCCAAACCATTGAAAGGGTTCGGAAATGACGTATCCAATCTACCCATGTCGATCAGACCTGAAATCCCCATCTGTCCAAGGTAGACCCGGGTAGATCCGTCCAATCTATCCTGCTTTGCCCTATGGATCCTCCATTACACATACATTAATACTGCATGGAGTCCATCCACGTGGACAGGTCCACTGTGGAACAAGCCACTCATCTCCTCCTGATGATTTGACATGCATCAGCCCATCTGCCTACACTCATATGAAACGGAACGACCCGTTAATCTCCCTCCATCATTGATTTAACACGGACTGACCCACCTTTCTCAAATCATTTGACATGAAATGACCTATCCACTCGCACTTATCAAACACTGACCTTTTCCCCCCACAGCGATTTCACACAGAACGAACCGTCTACCTCCTCTGATTTGACGTGACCTGACACCTCATGACTATTTTAGAAAACTATTTTTACAGTCGACTTGCTGCACAAACATGTGCACACCTTTAACAGCGCACACATCAGATGTGTGGAACGAAAGTGAAGCGTTCCGGGTTCACCTCTTGACCCACATCGCGTACGTGAAAACGCTGAATCTTTTCCAGCTTCCTGTGCGTCTGTGTGTGTGTGTGTGTGTGTGTGTGTGTGTGTGTGTGTGTAGAAAAGCTAGTAAAGTAAAATACATTCTATTACACATCTCCTTCAAACGGTTAACATTTCCAGCTTCATGTTTGATTATTAATCATCTTTAAAAGCCTGTAAATCCAATATCAGTGTTTGGGCTTGTATTTAAAATGAGACATGGCCTTTATTGTCTTTCACACTGCAATAATTGTCTGCTCCCCGCGGGCACAGGTTATGTTATTAATCTCAAATCCATTTACCACGTAATGACTTTCACAAACCCGTAGCTCGTCTGTGTAAATGCAAACCAAGCATTTTATGCACTTGCACTTGGCGTAGTCTTGTTTCTTTAGCAAATATTATTCCCACTTCATCAATTCATCATGTAAATACATTAACATAATAATACACAAATTATTCCAAACTGCTATTATTAGATTTCTTCATTAAGGCAAGGTCATACTAAAGAACACACTAAAACTCCTGTTAAAAAAAAAAAAAAAAAAAACCTGTGATTTTTTTTTTCTTTGCCCCTACAAATGAGACAACATTCCGTTCCTTTCCTCCTGACACACATTATAATGGCCCCCTTGCTAAGGCTGCAATTTACAAAGTCTAAACTTTCTACCCGAAACTGCAGATCTGCACACTGATGTAATTATATAAATAAAAATTTCTGAGACCTGCGGGATGGAAAATCTGGCTAGTGGGGTACTTTTCCCAGACCTTGGACGACTTTTATGTTTAATAATAGCGAAGAAGTTGCTGAAGTAGAACCTGGGCAATATTAAAAATAAATAAATAATAAAAACAGCATGTATGCAGTATCTTGTGATAAGTGTGTTATATTCTACTGGATTTTGTTTTTGTAATGAATACAGCTAGAAAGTTATGGGCCATGTGGGTGGGCTTTATTGCAAGGCTGTTGTCGGACCTGACGTACTGGTACATGAGCTGCATCGACCACAAACAACGATGATTTACATTCCGCTAATTGCAGGTCATTTATATGATTGGAATTTTGATTGTTTAGCAAAAAAATAATAATAGTCGAGCAAGTGCTGAACCAGACTCTGAACACGAGGAACCGTAACATTGAGTACCAATGATTTACAGTGCATGCAATCTTCTAGAGGGTGTTTCATTTACCATGGGAGATCTGTCTGATCTACTCTACCTAGAGTGTTTGAACAAGACATGGTGTGTTTGCTCAGAGTAAATGGAACTGGTGTATCCGTTCTACCCAGAATGATTGGACGTGGTGTGTCCCATCTAACCAGAATAATAGAAAATGGGTTGCTGCATCTACCAACAGAGATCTGTCCGATCTACCCAGAGGACATTGGCTACAGCATGTCTCCAAGAGAGTTTGTCCAATCTACTGAGACTGCATAGACATGAAGTATTCCATCTACTGGACATGCAATGTCTCATCTACCCTGAGATGATTTGTCCCATCTCCTTAGAGTGATTGGACTCTGTGTGTCCCATCTACTCAGAAACAACCGTTCAATCTTCAGAGAGAGTTTTTAAAATGACGTATCCCATCTACCCATGGGCAATATTAAAATAAATAAATAAATAAACAGCATGTATGCAGCATCTTGTGAAAAGTGTGTTGTGTTTTACTGTGTAAGTGAAAATAACTGAAAATATCAGGAATCTAATCACTTTTATTTACTATTTTTATTATAAGATTGCAATAAACCGTAAATAAGATTCTTAGACATACTTACTATTTTAAGTTTTACATTTTATATTTATGTTATATACATTTATTATATTTATTATTTCATATTATAAAAAATGTATAGTCCATGTATATAAATATTATATTTATTTTATAGAGTGTATGCGGTTAGCATCACCACTCAGCCTCGATCCACATCTGTTTTCTGGACCATTTTATTATTTATTTAACCTCATCGCTCGCTTAGTGTCTATAAAACTATAAATGCCAGAGAAATTTGGCATGTCCTGACGTTCCCAGCAGAGCAACAAAAAACATTAATAAAAAACATTAATTAGTAAAAAGTCCCTGCTGAGTCTGTCCTAGACTCCAGATCCTGGTGGAAATTATTACATTGGCCTGTTTGGTATCTCTAATGTGAGGTACCATGGTCGACATTTCTCTGTCTGTTACATGCTTTTAATGGGTTCCTGGCTCATATTTGAATTCTCTAGATATTCGCTGCAGTAGAAAAATATTGGACCTGTTCTTTTATTGTAAATATAATTATATTGAGAAGCAAATTCTAAGCTTGGGAAGATAAAATGATGACTTTTGCTCCAGGGTCTAGTCGATGGAATTAATCTGCCAGCCTGCTGTTCTGCATTCTAACTCTTCTTGGTTAATTTGAAGTTAAATTCACTTTCTAATTATTTAGATCAATATTAAAATGACAGAAAGGCTGGGGTTCATAACTTAAGAGAACTGTAATAGACTGTGAAAAAAAACAACCAATGCACTGCATTTAATCATAGTCACACTCGAGGTCGTGCTGTCATACTGAATATCAGCGCAGCTGTGACGCTATCGTGCTGGCCGAGTGCTGATATTCAGTACAACAGCATGACCTTGAGTGTGATCTTTCTTTTAAAGAATGTCAGAAAGGTTTCTACAAACATCATTTCTAATCAATAGATTATGATTTTTTATGATGTTTATTTAACCTGTTATTTTGCTCCGCCCACACGCACCCTTCTGCGCCTGGTCGGACTACAGTAACTAAGCGCGACTGGAAGAGCTGGCGACCGACAGTTAACGTAATTACGTAGTTTTAAATTCTTACCTCCTGTACGATGTGGCTAAAAGGTGAGGAGAATAAACCATGGAGGTGGTGGACAGTCCTGAGAAACTTACCAGATTTACTTTATATTCTCACTTTATAATATCAGCTCCTTTAACGTCTGGGTTCTGGGGTCGAATCCCAAATAGTGTTAAATGGAAAGCTAGTGTGCTATGTAGGACGTACAAGTACGTAAATGCCCTTGATCAGGGGTAAGCAAGGGATTTGGAATTTAGACGCTAGTTAGCTTTGTAGCTAAGTGTTAGCCGTGAACGGCTAACACTTATAATAGTAACACGGATAACACGGATAACGGACACGGACGGTCCAGAGGCGATTCAGAGCGACCTAGAAGTGATGAGTGCAGAGACGGCGTGTTGTTTAAGACGACATAACGTTATCAGATGTGTGTTCTTACTGAAAGTGCTTCTGTGACTGGGTGTGAATGTGGGTTTTGTCAGACAGCTGCTCTCTCCTCAGTACTGCGGACCGTACAGACCTACTCTCGCACAGTTACACGTCCCAGTGCTGCTTACACGACTCGTGCAATGCCTCTCGGGGATTCAAGCAACTAGGAGGGGTCAGGGTCTGGCCCTGGACAGGCTGCCAATTCGATGCAGTATTAGCCATCGCATTTTCTCTTAAGATCAGGTTTCTGTTGGTTGTTAGTTACTTGTTCAATTTTGTCCCGTCTGACTTTTTCATATTTTAAGAAACTCCACTAAAACGTGCATAATAAAATAAAGAGACACACTAGTGTGTCGTTATCGTGACTAATCGAGTCTTTGCCGGAACTGCGAGCCTTTTGGCAGCTCGTGAATGCTGCCAGACGTTTCGGAGAAAAGTCCCTCTGTCCTCTCTGAAAAAGCAAACTGCCGACGTACAGGACTACATTAATAATGCAACGTCCTCTTTTCACACTTTTATTTTGGGCTGCGCGGAATTCAATCAACGTGCCGTGAAATAGCAGCGGGATGAGATTTCAGATCACGGACCTGATGCTACGGCTACGCCGGATTACGGACGCAAACCGCGCAATAATTAATCGTGTAAGAGAACCACGGAGAGAACTTTAACTCGAATTCTGAGCGTAACGTTTTAATCATCAGACGCTGCAGTATTCATGAATTCTCTCTTATTTTAACTAAACTATATTAATCATTAATATTTTTATATTTTAAGTGACTTGTATCAAGCTGCACATGTCATACTACTGATAGTAAGGAAGAAAAGTTACTGTTACCAGCATGTAGGTGATTATTTTTCCAAAACAGCATGCACCTGAGTGCTTTATTCCTCTTATTTGACAACATTTATGATTGTCATTAAATTCATATTCATATATTCATATATTAGATGTTTCTTATGGATAAAATTCATACATTTGAAAAAAAATAGTTCCTGGTTTTACTTGTTCTAGCAGCTACAGTATAGTTAAATCCAATCAGACTTCATGAATATATTAAATAAAGTTGTTTTTCATCTCGACATGTCATTAGTACACGTGTTCTTATATACATATACAGACATGATAATCGTCTCTGATGTTAACACTTTGTTTACAGTCTGTGCTGTGATGTCATTTATGCTAACAGTTTATACATTTTATACATTACACACTGGTTAAAAGGAAGACGGCGCTGTTAATTAAATAACATTTGGCAATCGATTTCATAAGATATATCACTTCATTACTGTCTCATGGATAGTGTGTGTGTGTGTGTGTTTAGGATGCTGAGAATAATCCACACCAGACCAGAGGCACTAAATCAGGAGATGTGGGAAATTATTTAGTCTCTAGCGTGGTTTATTATTTATAAGAAAAACAAGCTATCAGAAATTGGACAGTCTGATTTCCTCTCCAGCTGCGTGACCTTTATCTCAAAGTCTCAAAGCTTATTTAAATATTTCAGTAACACCAGCAGAGGAGCAGTTCGACTGCAAAATCAGACAAACACCTTTCTGACTTCTACTCATTCCAGCAAATCATTTTCCTCAGGTGCACAAGGTTGGCGATAACATCTTATTTTTTTTCAAACTGCTGTATATCCGCCTTTTAGAAACTTTGACCTGTCACTAGCACTGGCCTTGCTGAGGCACTGTACAGTAATATGAAAAAAATCAATTAACAGACAGCAGAGAGAGAGAGAGAGAGAGAGAGCTGCAGAAATGATCAGATGTGTGATTAGTGATGTGTGACCACTTTGTGTACAAGAGAGATGATATTCACATGTTCTGCAGAAAACTGTTGCGTTCGGCGATGTCGTGTTCTCCAATCAGGATTAATGAACCATTCAGATGACGCACAAATGGACATTATACAGTGCATACCTGTATTAAGATACTGTAAACTAAAGTTTTATATTGTTTATGATTTTTTGCAGGGTCATCAACAATCTCAAAACTCAACCCTTGTTCAGGTTTACTGCTAGTGACTCACTATAAAATCACAATTATAGCATGAGTATGCGTTATTTTTTATTAAACCAAAAATATTTTATTGAGACTAAATTTGCTTAAATTCTGCTTAAACATCATCTCAAGCACAACTGCAGGTCGATTTATCCATTTGGACATCAGTTTCTTTGTTTGTTATTCTCAAAATTGCCCAAATGGATTTATCTCATTTTGTAGTCAAACTGTTCAAATACACATTATATAATCTGGAGGGTTTCTGTTCGATACATTTTTCCATCATTTGTTTTCAATGCTTTTTGTTTTAAGTACCAATCTATAAATTATGTTATTTGTAATATTTGTAAAAAAAAAAATTAACGAATGGCAGTTTGAGTGAAAATGGATTTTTATGCTGCAGTCCGGTGTAGTGGTTAGCACTGTCGCCTTGCAACTCCAGGGACTGGGTTCGATTCCCGGTCAGACTCGATTCCCGTCTCTGTGTGCATGGAGTTTGCATGTTCTCCCCGTGCTTGGTGGGTTTCCTCCGGGTACTCC
>JAOVVA010000026.1:12413735-12434509 GCA_028565275.1 Leiocassis micropogon
TCTCTCTCTCTCTCTCTCCCTCTCTCTCTCTCTCTCTCTCCCTCTCTCTCTCTCTCTCTCTCTCTCTCTCTCTCTCCCTCTCCCTCTCTCTCTCCCTCTCTCTCCCTCTCTCTCTCTCTCCTTGTTCACTCAAAGTTTGGCTCGATGTCAATATGTGTGAGATATCACCCCTGCAAAACTCGGACAATCTCCCAGGAGAACCATCAGTCAGCAGAATATTACACCTGAGGGGATTCCCGATAACAGCCTGCCAAATCCGGAGTCCGACCCGGAAAACGTCCGGAAGTATTCCCAGGAGGCGGCACCTTGTTTTCTCCACTGTATACAAGTTTTCCTACGATAGCACCAAGCCTCACTTTTGATTACCGCGTGCTGTTTTTGTCCTGTTTTTTTTTAAATTAAAATGGCAACAGGATTTTTAAAAAGGAGCTGTTTTTGGATTTCTGTTAATAATTCCACAATAACTTTGAGACTAAAAATGAACAAATGACTTGGATTGAGTGTATCAGCGATTACTGAGTTGAAACATCACGGTTAGCGTCTGATGTGGTGTGAAGCATTATTTATCATGGATCATTATGTGCATTTAATAAAAATTTGTTGTGGCAATTTAAGATAATAATGTAATATTCTCAATAATAAACTGAATAAAGTATAAAGTACTGTGCAAAGTCTTAGGTGATTTTTAGCACACACACACACACACACACACACACACACACACACACACTGATCAGACATAACATTATGACCACCTGTCTCATATTAAGTAAATCCCCCTTCTACAGTGAAAAACAGCAATTCACTGTGTGTGTGTGTGTGTGTGTGTGTGTGTGTGTGTGTGTTCTGACTCCTTTCTACGAGAACCAGCATTAACCTTTTCAGCAATTTGCTCTACACTAGCACTTCTAGTGGATCAGACTCCCCACTCCCCATGTGCTTCAGTGAGCCTTGGCCACCCGGTTTCCTTCCTTAGATCACTTTTGGTATGTCCTGACCACAGCAGACCAGAAACATCAAAGTAGAAAGTTTTCTCAGTACAGACTTCCTGCTTCTCGCTTGAAACGCCGGCCTCCCAGGACCTCCTTTAATAGAGCAAACATGTGGAAATGACTTAGAGCAGAACCATCAGGGAGAACTGTGGATGGTATGTCCTACCACAAGACCTGCTCTTACCAGTCTGATCCAGTAGAAGTGTGGCTCAAATATGCTGCTTGGCTCAAGTAAAACTTACACGGTAATTTCTTTATAAAACTGCACAAATTGTACCCGAGACTAAACGCTCCTCAAAGCATTGTAACACCAAATAGTGCCTTTGTTTCATTACTTACTGTTTACTGGGTTTTTTTTCTTTCTTTCTCTCTACAGGCATCCTTGCTCTACTGCGTTTGCTTACATGCACCTCAGACTTTTACAGTATTGTTCTTCCAGATACATTCACGTAGGGAATCTGAAATACGTTAAAACTGACATTCAAAACTTCTAATTGACGTAATCTTGCCCATGTCAATTATTTACTTAAAAAAATCTTCTAATACTTTCCCCACTGTGTGTGTGTGATCATATACTGTCCCCTTAAAATCTCATCACCGTGTGTGTGGTCACACGACTCCAGCGAAGCAACATGGAGCAGAAGTCTCATTAGAAACAAAGAAAAAGAAATCCCAGATTGAGTAGTGAACTACGAGGGCAAAAAACAAAATAATCGTTCACTAAATATAATCGAGGTAAAATGTTCGATGATTCGTGATACTGATTCGAGGTCATATCGCCCGGCACTACAGTACATTGACGTATTAATCAGAATCTGTACATCAGAGTGCACATGTTAACCAGACAACCGTTATGTTCACGCTAATAGGTTTTGCAGTGGCATTTGTTTTTTTCCCGAATAATAATTTCTAGACTGAAAAAAAAAAAAATCCCAACAAAAAGAAACGGACAAGGAAGAAAATAGATGCAAACATGACTTGCCTTGAGACTCTGCCAGAAATAAAGTGAAGGCCATTAGTGTAACCCTATTCAACAAGTTCATTCCTTGTGCAAACAAAGCGTGCGCTACCTGACCGTGCCAGCTGGCGGTTAAAGAAGAAAAAAAAAAGTTTTGATGGATTTTTTAACTGTAGCTTTGCACACTAATTTTCTAGCGCTTTTAGACCATCACAATCATTATTTTTTTTAATGGAAAATAATTAGCTTGTCCCTCACGCATGCCTGAAATACCTTTCCGTCTGCATTGTCTCCACGTCTGGCTGGTCTTTAAATGTCAGCCGACTTCACCGACTCGAGGTTTGTTCGTGTTTTTTTTTATGGAGGTGTAATTTACAGCGTGGAGCAGGTATCACCTGAGAAATGATCTGAGCATTAGTGCAACATTAGGGAAATGTCAGGTTGGGAAAATGCTGGAATAAAGAATAACTGTACGACCATGGAGGGGGGAAAAAAACCCAACAACAACAACATTTGCGTCCTGAAATGAACTGGAGGTTTTCTAATAAACGAGCCGGGAAAGTTTGCAAATGTCGAGTAATTGAAACCGCCGCTGTAATTAGTTTTTCCATCTGAGCTGATGTAGCACCTCATTTCAGTGACCAAGTACGTGCACATAAACCTCCTGATGAGCTTTTAATCAATTGCTACAGCATTGAGTTCTATAGAGAGGGGTATCAGCATGGCTAAATTAGCTCGTCGTTAGCAAGAGTTTCTTCTACGACCAAGCAGGATCCATCGTTTAGTATTAAAACCACTTTTAAGACTGAGATATAATCTACATCCTGTAAGATGTACCGGTTTTTGTGTTTCAGCTAATTAGCTCACAGGGTCTAGTGTGGATCGTATCTTTATAGAGTAATTGAAGAGTCGTTTATCTTTGGTCAAAACTGAATAGAAATCGTCTCTAGTTCTGTTTTAGCAGAATCTGATTGGTCAGAAGGTGATGATGAATTTTCTGTAACAGCAGCTCTTTTATTAATGAGCTGTTTTTGATAAGTTATGGTTTTTATAGCAACATCAAGTATGATTTGTCTTGATTTCAAAAATTAATTGCAAATTACTGCTGTGCAAGAGAAATAAATCTCAAACAAAACTGTCATGGTTTCCTTCTGAGCCCTTTTTGTCAATCACAGTGACTCCACCCTCTTTTTGTGCGACATGTACCACCTACTTTTGCATTAAAAAAAAAGTGTTTAGTTATTGCCCTTTTGCAAACACGCAACTACCATGACATTAGACACAACAGCAGACAGCAGAAGCAACGTTAACCACCATTAAGCTACTATGTATCTCATATGTACTATATGTAAGTCCAAAAACAAAAACCCAGAAAGATTACCTGATCACCCAGCGGATTACCTAATGCTTTGTCACACAGATAAAAAGGAAAGCTAGTGTGCTATGTAGGGTGTACAATCCCTTGTTCCATACACCAAGTAGTGCCCTTAATCAGGGGATTTGAGATTCAGCCTTGTGTTTGGAGCTCGTTAGATTTGGAGCCTCAAACAAAAAGCCTGGACGGTTCAAAGGGAGTTGACAATGACAATTACTAAAGAGACAGTGTTGTGTTTAAGATGCTATTTAGTCATGTGATGACATACTGTGACTGGTGTTGTATGTTGGTTTCTTTACTGGCATCTGATTTCAAAAAGTTTCGTTCTTTTTGCCATACAGAAGTTGACGGGATCACTGAAGTCAGACAATGTGATGTCTGGTCCAAAAAGTCTATAGTCTGTTATGAATAGGATACAGGAGTTAAAGAGTGAAATACACATTGGAATTTATACACATAGACTCACTTTGTAAGTTACGACAACGCAACCTTGAACATAGAACTGCTGAGATGATGAAGGAACAAGTCCAAGCTCATGGCATTACTTCTAAAATTTGTTGCTGTTGTGTTGCTGCTCCAGTGTTCCCGTAAACTGAGGGCCACTTTTGCAGCGCAGTTGTTTTCATAAAGTGGACGGCTCTCAGGATTTTCCTCTAAGCTTTTACTGGCACTTTTTACACGGCTCTCGTTTGTTCTCGCCGGCTTACCTCCGTCAGGGCTTAAGGGATTGTTCTGCCGGGTTTCTGTGCATCCTGTGGGTTTCTCTGTAGATCATGAGAAGTGCTGATCACTGAACCTCCAGCACCAGCCTGCGATAAATTAAAGAAGTTATTGTCCGCGATGAGCGCTAAGACCGAAACACGGAGGAGAAATAAAGCCGAGCGGGAAACTGTGAAGATTACGTTCTGCTTGCAAAAATAATGACCTCTGAGTCCTGAGGAAATCTTATGAGTTTTATTAAAACCTTTCCTGAAGGTTGGAATGTGTTTATGCCATGCGTCCGCTGTAACCGCTCTGAAGCTGATTATTTTCTCATCACAGCATGCCATGAAGTGTTTTATTCTTCTTATTATATTATAACAAATTGCCACCAATTATAATTCTGGATTTATTTAAAAGGAAATGGAAAATTAATCAGAATTTGGAAACCAGCAGCGTTGTACTGTAATAAGTAATAAAGCATGTACGCAGAAAGTTTGAATGATATGAATCCAATCTACTTCTTGTGCTTTTAATACCAGAAACAAAACAAATCCACCCATTCCGGGCTCACTTTGTTGCCTTGTCGATGTTAAAATGAGATTAAACAGATACTTTATTAAATCACAGGCTCTCTGCTTTCCTTTTCTACTCTTCTCTGTTCCAGCCTCTGGGCAAAGCGAGCATATGTGCACTTAACCTTTGAGTTAAACCTACATCTGTGATGTAAATTACCTGTTATTGAGTTAAAGCCATTGGAAAGGGCTGCTAAGAGCTGCTGAGACAGTCTGAGTCAAGCTTTATGTGTTTGAACAAAGAAAATGTACATTTTGCATCAAATAAAAGACAATTCAACTTAAAAATATAATTTTTTTGTCCTTGAATTCAACTCAATTACATTTTCAGTTCTGAACCAGAATCAAAGGGTAACCAGCTTTACTGGACTGATACCAGACAGTGTAACCATAAATCAATCACTTCTATAACTGTGCGCTATAAGGTCAAAAGTGCAAAGGTTTAAATGTGGAAATGAGTTTTAGCTCACAGGAAGTCCACTGTGTTAAAGTTACCAAATTGTTCACTGATGTAGACTTGGGTACTATACATCACAATTTCAGTCCTAAATCTATTAAAGTTACTGCAGCCACAAGATATCATGGCAAAACTGTTTGTATCAAATGCAGTCTAAAGCCATCTTCATGGTGTCTGCAAGGAGCCATCCTCAGTAGTCACATGTATTTATACACTTTCGGCTGCTCCCGTTAAGGGGTTGCCACAGCTAACCATCAGATCCACACATATCTTGGCACAGGTGTTACAGCGGATGCCCTTCCTGACGCAACCCTCCCATTTTTTAACCAGGCTTGGGACCGGCACTGCATGCACTGGCTGGGTTGTATGGGGTGTGGAAACCCTCCGACACTGGGGCACGAAGTAGTGCATCAGGATAGATCAGCCAGGTCCAGGGGCAGGACCACTTGGTAGTTCAGGAGCTCCATGTGTATTTCAGCAGAGTGAAAGAGAGCGAGAGAGAGAGAGAGAGAGAGAGAGAGAGAGAGAGATTTTTATTACCTTTGCTTCAAGCCCTAAAAAACCCTTTAATTATCTTCAACCTATTAACCATGAGCAAATTCTTGCAATCATGATCATTTTCATGTCTCAGTAGTTTTAATTTTGGAGCTTTGGTGGTTAAAATTTATAATAATAGTATTCATTTATTTGTGACATGTACCTTACAGCACAATGAAATTATTTTTTCACATATCTCTGTTAGAATGCTGCGGTCAGGGGACATGGTCAGCCAGGAAACAGCACCCATGGAGCAAATAGGGTTAAGGGCCTTGCTCATGGTCTTAACAGTGGCAACTTGGCGGTGCTGTGGCTCAAACCTAAAACCTTCCAATCAGTAATTTAGTAACTCATAGCCCTAACCATTTAAATCACCAATACCCCTTATCCTTGGGAAAGCACTTTAGATCAAAACAACTTATTAATAATTTAGCTTACCATGTTTTCAACTAGCTTCCTGGACCTAGAAGAAGAAATTCTCAGTTTCCTGTCCTGCAGGAATTATAACCAGCATTAGTGATGCAGATTCTGTTGCAGTTGAAAACTAACATCAGTTTGACGATATCAGAGAAATTCTGTGACCAATGGTTAATAAAAACTGGTAAATGCAAACAAGGAAGTGGAATTCTGGCTAAGTTCTGGCAATATCATAACCCCCCATTGAGGATACTTGGCATGAAACTCTTGATAGAGCATGGGGTCGAGAATATCATGTCCTGGAATCTAGGTTTTCTCCTCAGGAGTTTAAGCCTTCAATCAAGTCCTCCAACTTCCAACTTGTCATTAATCAAGGATGCTTTATACTTCATCCACTGGTGGCCCATCAACTCTGATCTGTGCTGGGGTGACATGTGTGAGCATCATTGGTGGTTAAATGTCCAAAGGGTTACAGGGTTGAGGCATGAGACTAGAAAGAACACTGTCAGGCGATTGTGTCGTAGGGAATCAAGTCTGCACATTATTGTGTTCTCCCTTCTGGCTATTAGCACTAGTCTTCTGTGGGCCCTTTCCCAGACTCATTAAATTGGTTAATTGAAATGGAGTTAATTGGGTTGTGGAATGCTGTAAGGAATTCTGGCTGAGGGTAATGCCTTGTCACTGAGTAGCTTCACAAATAGGGCTATTTTCTGTTGTTCAGTGAAGAGTTCCATTCCAGTCAAGTACAAGCAACACTGTAGACTTAACGTCTAACCCTAACAAAAGGGTAAGCCACAACCTGTGATTGAGGTTCAGGCAGAAGATAAAGCTGGTAAGAAGGCAATAGTAAGGTTGTCAATTCTACGGTTGATTTAAAACAAACAGCTTTCCATGACAGTTACTGCAGTTATGGTATTCTGCTGCATCAATGCAGATGGTGAAGCAAAGCAATCTGTCACAGAAATGCTGAGACAGAAACAACTGAAGTTTTTTTTCCCACAAATAAATGGTAGATGCAATATATACATATATATGTATATACTGTAAATAAGAGTCCTAAACACCAAAAGTCAGATAAAGATTAAGGCAATATGCAGACAGGCAATCAGAGACAGAGACAAGAATCATAATCAGGGTCAAAACAGGATTAAAGAACCAGAACATCAAACACTATAAATAATGGCTTGGTAAGTTCAGACAACAGAGTGCTGTGCAATTACTTCGCAAAGCTCTAGAGTCCATGGAGTGCTTTAAAAAGGGTGGGGAGATGATTGGAGGCTTGTGTGTGTATCTATGTGATTAGAATTCTGGAAAGGGTGAATGTGACATTGGAGTATTGGATTTCTGTTGTAGTTTGAAGCGGCATTATTTGTATGTGATGTGATGTGATGTGATGTGATGTGGGAAGTAGCGTTCCGAATAGATTCTGGTGATATACCTGATGGCAGAGAAATTGCAAACCAAAATCTTTAGCTGAGATTAAAACATTGAAAATGTGGTTTTGCTTTAAAAATATAATGGGTACTAGAGCATCCTTTATGGAGGCGCCAAGGTTCTGAAATGAACTCACTGTAGACTGTAACTATCTCTGAGTTTAAAACACCTCACTCACTCATCCACTCATCCACTTCTATACAGCTTTATCTTCTATACAGGGTCGTGGGGGGCCTGGAGCCTAGGAAACTTAGGGTACACGGTGCAGACCCTGGACAGGGTACCAATTTATCGCAGGGCAGACACACACATTCATATGCTCATTCACCCACTATGGGCAACTTCGGAATGCCAATTAACATGTCTTTGGACTTGAGACCCACTAAGCACAGGGAGAACATACAAAATCCATGCACACAGACCTCAAACTCAGGACTCAAACCCAGACCCTGGAGATGCAAGACATCAGTTCAAACCACTGAGCCATCATGTCACCTTTAAAACTTGATTGATCATCTTTTTCAATTTTAGACTCAGATTTTAAAATTATCATCAGCTTTAGTGTGTTCACTGATTACTTATATCAGTTGTTAAATTTTTTTTTCTTTCTACATATGGATTATCAACTTTTACTGATTAATGATTCATATTAATTCATACTATATTCATTGTCAACTATTCTTACTTTCTGGTTATTTCTTTTCCTGAAAGACCTGTTTTGAGCATCTTCATTTGTAATTTTTCAGTGGCATGTCTGATAAACAGTTTTTTGCTGTTTAATATATACCAATCAGCCATCAAATTAACACCATTGCCAGGTCAATTAAATAACATTAATTATCAATCATATACTAGTAAACTGGCGACAGGATCATGGGCGCCCAAAGCCCATCTACACACCTGGGGACGAAAGGCCTGTCTACCCACCCAAGCCCACAGAAAAGTCAATGCAGCATAAAATGATGAAAAAAGTAAATTCTGGCTACGACAGAAAGGTAGCAGAACACTCAGGGAATCACAGCCTGCTGTGTGTGGGGCTCAGCAGGTAAAGAGTTCAAGGTTATTAATCTGGCCTCCAATTTCCCTAGATCCCAATCTGATCAAGCACCCATGAGATGTACCGACAAATAAGTCTGATCCACTTCACAACCTACAGTTCCCAAAGGGAGCACTGCTTATGTCCCAGAACCAAGCACTAACGCAGACCTCTAGAGGTCCCATGGAGCCAAGTCCTGAGGTGCCAGAGCTGCCCCAGCAACACGAGGTGGACCTACTGTAAAGTGGTTTTAATGGTAATGGCTCTAATGTTATGACTGATCAGTGTATATACAATAAAGGCATATTTAACATTTGCTAATTTGAACATATTAATAGATTTTTCTTTCCTTTTGGTAGCACAGTGGCTTAGTGATTACCTCTGCTGCCTTACACCTCCAAGGTCGGTGGTTTGAATCTTGCCTCTGGGTAGTGTGAGTGCTGTTCAAAGACACAGTGTGTCCACAGTTCAAAGACATAGGCTGATTGATGTTTCCAAATTGACTGGTGTGTGTGTGAGTGTGTGTGCTTGTGGCCTACTATGGTTTGGACCCCATCCAGGGTGTACCCTGCCTTGTGCCCCAAGTTCCTCAAGGCTTTTACCTTGAGTAAATGTGAGGGCACTGCCTCATGTCTGTCTTTTAACCAGAAAAATCAAGATGAATGACTGCTAATGTGAAACTGAGGGAAAGGAGTCAGGTGTCTTGGGAGTTCAAAACATGTACACAACCGATTCCAGATTCACATGCCAATTTTCTGTTTCACTCTCTCTCTCTTTCTCTCTCTCTCTCTCTCTCTCTCTCTCTCATATGTATATATATACTGTATATGAGTGATAACTCATTGTAGCATACTTAGATGTTATGTAAGTTATGTGGGTTGGCAGGAGAATGATAATGTCACTGGATATTGCTTCAATGTAATATCATGTAGAGAAGATTGTTATGTCACAAAAACCTTCTCCTTCCCTCTTCCTATGAACACACACACTTGCTGTTTTGTGATGTCCAAGAGAGCCCAATTAAGTTGCTTGCCTGTACAACTACTAATAAGGAATTTTGCCATATACTGTAGATTACTACTAAGCAATGTAATAATAATAATAATAATAATAATAATAATAAAATGATCACTGTCGAGCAGTTATTCTGTGTAAAATTTGGTAAAAGCATCACGGCACAAGCATTATTGTTTATATGGTAGAGTGAGCGTCAGATCGAACATTTAATTGTGTGAATCTTTTGATAAATTCAGCAACTGAAATGGAATTTTATTCAGAAAGAATTGAGTTAGAGTTAGGACACTCTTTTGAGGATTTTGGCAAATTAAGCTGCTTCATTTAGTAATCCTCACTCTCTCTCAGGAGTTTAAATATCTTGGGAAGTGTAGTTCTGTTATAGCCATCATCCTGAATGAGATTGCATTAGTGACTAAACAAATAAAAACGTCCTAATTTCGGAAGAAAATTCTGTGATACCATGCCAGATCGTCAGGACACAAGATCATCTCAGACTGGTGTCTGTCTTACAGCGGGACAGTGTTAAGTTTTCATAAAACCCTGCAGTTTAAGAGCTCTAAACACTTGCTGATGGATGGTGACTGACCTGTGTTATATCTTCTCCATGGCAGATGGGATCATTGCTGTTTTACCAGGACGCGTGTGAAGCAGTGAGCTAGACTGTTGGCACTGATGTTTGGTGCCCATCTGGAGCAGGTGATGAGCCACAGATCTTCGTGTCATGTCTGTAAATCGTCCATAATGGTGAGTGGACAGCAATGGGTTTGAATATTAAGAGACCTTCAAGGAGACAAATGGGATGAGTGAAGAATCTCAGCCTGGTTCTCAAGGATTTAATCCATATTGTGATTTAGACCACGTTTTAATAGACCACACAAAATAGATTGTAGGATCTAGGGTTTCTCAAGGCTCAATGAGATCTCTGAGGAGACTGCACAGGTAGACCGGTTGGTGCTGCGCTAACTAGTTTTATATACATTTTATTGTTATACTACTAATATTAATCCTTAGACCTAACCCTCTGTTATCTCATTTTTTATAATCATTTTTCATAATAAAAAAAATATTTTCTAATATTGATTAATATATTAACACATATTCCTCTAATCTTTAATTATCATGTTAGCTACTGAATTTATTCTGTATTTTGTAGCATATTTGAATAATTTGAATTATAACCTCAGCATACATACTGAAATTATTAAAACCGTAATAAACCATGCATTACTTGTTTTCTTTTCGTTTAAAAATGTGTTTAAAAATGCTGGAGACATCATCCTTCTTTTTTGTTGCACTACTCCTGTGCACTTTGGTTTAATGGCAAGCGCAGTCTCCCGGCTGAGAGCTGTGATTACACAAACCCACACCGTCACATAAACGGATTTCACCATATCAGTTTAATTTGAATCTTTAAAAGCCCATATCAGCACCGAGCCATACTCGGAGCAGATTAGGATTCGAGGAAAAAGCAATAAGGAAACACTGATTGTCACAAACATGGCGTCTGATAATCACATGTTTACTTGAGCTGGCTAAATCATTTTTCTTGTAGTCAGAATGTTGCAGTGTTAGTGAATGCTAATGCCATTCATAGACTTCTCTTTTTATTCTTTCTTTTTTACATTTCCTTTTTTAGACCTTATACTTAAGACTTTCCTCTCATAAACTTCCCTTCCTAGATCTCCTTTCTGGGAATTTTGCCTTTGGCCTTTCCTTCTTAAACTTTTCTTGCTTTCCAAGCCTCCTAGTTTTGCTTTCTTTGATGTCCTGTTTATACTTCCTTTCTTTGATGCTTGATTTTTAAACTTTCTTTAAATTCTCCGTCCAACAAAGATGTTCATTTCCTTAACCGACGTTTTTCTTTTCTGTGACATGCCTTCTTAGACAGGTTTTCTTAAAAATCTCTGACCATACTCCCCTTCTTGGAATTTTTCTTGGAATTTCTCAGAATCAGGATGACATTTATTGCCCCATACAAGAAATTTGGTCTAGGGCCTTGTTCATGAGGGCAGCTGCAGTTGGTAAGAAGTTGTTCTTGTACAGTGTAATTTTGGTCCCAATGGACCATATCCTTTTGAAAAGGTTTGCATCTGGGATGGGAGAGCATGGTCGCAATCTTTCTAGCTCACTTTAGGATCCTTTAGGAGTTATGCAGATCCTAGAATGATGCTGCAGTCTGCCCTCATAATTTGCAAAAGGTGATGGGAGCAGATCAGGTTGGACTGAATTATCTTCTTGAGCTGGTGCAGGAAGGGCATTCTCTGCTATGTCTTCTTTGTTAGGGAGCTGATGTTAAGCTCCCTCTTGGAGTCCTGTGTATTGATGTTGCGGAGGAGGAGAAGTTCTCCAAAATACTAACGGGGGAACCTCACGGGGCTATGGGAGTGGGTTGAGGCATTGATTGTATTGATTGCATCAAGTCACCAGAGGGTCAGTCTCACACGTCTAGGCAGACTTACTGTATTAACACTGCACCCAATCAGGGTGGTGTCGTCCATGAACTTAATGGAAGTGCCGTTGTTTGTAAACAGGGAGAAAAGTAGAGACATCAGTCCATACCACAGAGCGGAACCAGTGCTAATAAGGGTATGGGAGATGTCAAACTCCTAACTGTCAGGATGTCTGTGATCCACCCGCAGGTTAAAAGTCTGGTCAACTCTGCTGGGAGAGCTTGTTTTGCAGCAGGGATGAATATGGAGCTATAGTCTAGAAAAAAGGGAGTTCTGGTGGAGAGTCATTTAAAAATTTTCTTCTAGAGACCTGTTGTCTCTGGACGCAAACTGCAGGCGGTTGAGATGTGGGTCTGTAATGACTATGAGATGGCATTCAATTGAATTAATTTCCATAGAGAGTGAGAGCAGTGGGTCTGTAGTTATCAAGTCCTGTTGTTCTTGGCTTTTGGGGATTAGGGATAATGGTCGAGGATTCAACGCAGGCTGGAATCTAGCATGTCTCTGGTGAGGTGTTGAAAATGTCAGTGAACACAGGAAAACGCACAGTGCTTCAGGGTCGAGGGAGAGACAGAGTCTGGTCCAGGTGCTTTGTGGGGGTTCTGTCTCTGGAGCAACCTGTTAACATCCCTCTCCTGGATGGCGAGAAACAGTGTGTGGAGAAAAACTGATGTAGACTGTTGCTTGCAGCCCTAAAAACATCTCAGTCAGTAAATTCTCACAGTTCTCACAGAGCTCCTCTACAGCCTCACTGTTCCACATCTTTGAGGTCCAAGCCACATGTTGGGACAGCTTTAATTACCACCTGTGGAAACAGGCAGAGCATTGTATGGACAGAGTAACGCAGTGCAGCATATGGGACAGTGATAGGCACTGCTATGTGTGTGTTCTGGCACTGATCCAGCTTATTCTTATTTTTGGTTGCACTTTTAAAGAACTGCTTTGTTTTTAACACAGTCATGGCTTAAATGACATTCGTTAAGATTTTAAGACAAAGAAGGACATTGAGTGCTGGGGGTAAACAGGTCTGCAGTTAATGAAACATGTTTCAAGTTTTGGAGAACTGTAGTGCTGAAAATATTGCATTCACATTGGAGAGAGACATTCTCAACAACAAAGTACAAAGACCTCTGAGTCACGCAAGTGCACCCAAGTTCTGGGTCTCACTGGATGACCAAAGGTAGGGGTACCTTTTACCAGAATGTTCAGTAAAACCACTGATGGAGCAAGAAAGGTGGGAAATATTCCTTAAGGGTTGGTTTCTTGATGTTCAGGAGCTCTTCTCTGGTGTGTTATCCAGTAACTAAATGATCACACTAAATTACCAACAAAGGCAAAACAAATCAGGGTGCATCTTGGTACTAGACACAAGGTCTCAGACCTACTACTTATACTTCTTTCCTTAGATTTTTTTAGATTACCCCATACTCACCTTCTAACACTTTCTTTCTTAGACTTTCTTTACCATTTTATCCTAGCCTAGCTCTCTTAAACTTCTATTCCCAGACTTTCTCTGATACAGCAGTTCTCCAAATACTAAAAATGTATTCTACTACAGAAAGTTCAGGCCACGCCGAATTCAGCTCCGGTCCTCACTTAGTCACTGGATAAACAAGCTGTACCCCGAGCTGACAAAGCCTCTGAGCAGCCAGTGTTTGCATCGCTCTAAGCTTTAGGACTTTGCCTTATGACGGTGTGCCAGTATGTGTTCTGGGCTCCTTTTGTAGCTAATCCTGGAGACCCTAGTGGACACCTTGTATTTGTCTCTCTGTCAAAGCCCCTGTCCCCCTCTGGCCTGCTCCTAACTCGCTAAATCACAGCTGACTGGAGCAGTTGGAAGGGATGGAAGAGGAGGGGGAAAAACAGACATCAGTGTTACCTTGAGGAGGACATACACGTCTCATGGGATCCCCAGGGAAATAAACAAGCTCTAATCTTGGAAATTCTGTGCCGATAGATACTCTCCTCTATCCTCTAAATCTCCTTATTTCTCTACTTCAGAACCAACTAGAAGCATGACTTTAATATATAATAGAGAAATATAAAAAATGATGGAATAAGTATTGTATAACGAAGCCAAGTCTTATAGACATGCTTAATAACATTTCAATAGATTTATTCCTAGCTTGTCTGATTGAAATATTGATTACTAGGATATTTTAGTGGAAAATGGCTGATTTTGATGCTATAGATCAAGCTATGATCTTTCATCCCTGGTAAGATAAGCAATAAAAAAAAAATCATCTCTTGTTGCTGGTTTTTGTGATAATAGTTGTTCTGTGGAAAAGTAGCCTGAAGGATGTAGACACAGAGTAAAATGTTTTTTACTAGTTGTAAGCCTTACAGTTGATTAGCTATCAATGTAGCATTGACGTTAGCATTAATAATGAGCTAATATGTGGTTAGATGGCACGGTGGCATAGTGGTTAGCACTGTGGCCTTGCACCTTCACGGTCTGGGTTCGATTCCTGCCTTGGGTCTGTGTGCATGGAGTTTGCATGCTCTCCTCGTGCTTGGTGGGTTTCCTCAGGGGGACTCCGGTTTCCTCTCGCAGTCCAAAGACATACAGAATTTGGTGTTGCTCAAATGGCCCGTAGCGTGTGAATAAGCGTATGAGTCTGTGTGTTTGTGCTCACTGTGATGCATTGGCACCCTGTCCAGGGTATACCTCGCCTCGTGCTCTAAGTCTCCTGGGATAGGCTCCAGACCCCACGTGACCCTGTATAAAGTGGTATAGAAGATGTGTGAGTGAGATGTGTAGTTGATTGATGTTGTCTATATTAATAATGAGTTACCTCATTTTATGTCCAGGATAATTTTTTGAGATGTGCTAAAATTCTGTACTACTGTTTGAATCTCCATTTCTAGTTCACTGAAAAATTAGCTAACACTAGTGGTGAAAACCCAGGGCCCTATGTAACCAGGGTCCCATGTTCTGTAGGTCGAGAGAGCTGGGGCTAACAGGAGGATGGAAACAATGGCCCATGATAATATGGGACCCTGGAAACAGTCCCACTGTAGCACCCTAGAACTGGGAAACATAGTGCTCTGGGAACATATAAATATGGGCAACATACTGTAGGACCCTGGGAACATAGGGATGACACCTAGTAAGTGCTTGACATTAGCAATCAATGTTCTGTCTATGGGATTAGCTTAGTTTATATACAGTACCAAACCATTTCTTCCCTCTATCTGATAATCTTCGAGCTGTGTCTTTGATCAAACTATTTCTATAACATTTTTTTCAGAAATAGTATTTGACTTTCAATCAGGTGTGAGAAGCTGCCAGTTGGAATCAACATCATGTTGTTTAAGCCACCTGCCGATCATTCGGACAAACCCTTTAAAATACAAATTTCTTGGGACTGTGTATGAACTCGTCCAGTTCCCTTACAACCGAAACCCAATTAAAAAGCTACAAAGGAAGAGAGGGGAAGCCGGTGAGTGCTCGCTGTGGCTGGAATAAAGCCTTCCTCACTTTGATGGTACTAGACAGAGAGGCTCGCTCATTTTCAGGCTGATTATGCGTGACCTCTGTAAATATCACGCAAATGCCAGAAAGCATCGCCACGGGCCACGATCAGGGCAGGCTACTGAACCTTTTTTAGAAAATGTTTCAATGCCTTTAGGTTTTTCTTTTTCTCTCTGGAACCTGTTGAACCTTTTATTTTTAGATGCCCATCATTTCATGGACTTGATTCCCCACCCCTCCCTTTTTTTTACCTTGTTGAATTGTGATGCAAGAGGGAAGGTTGGCAGGAAGTGTGAGGACAGTATGATTTAGAATGATGTGTTTTATATACAGATTTCTTGAAATTTATAACATGCAAATGTGGTTAAATTAATTAATTATTTCTCTAACACTGAACACCCCTTCCTAAAATATTTTATAAACCTTTTTTTTTTTTTTTTAAATATGAGTAATGTTATGTAATCTTTAAATTATTAAGCTTATGTTATGTATGTATGTATGTAAGTGATCACTGGACACATCTCTGTGAATGAGTTGTTGCATATTAGAATGCATTAAGATAAACCTGTGATTTGGGGGTGAATTGAAAACAGTTGGTTTTCAATTATAGCACTTCATCCTTGTTAACACACAGCTCCTCATGAAGTCTCCAGAGCAGGGTAAGTGCGTATTTATCTGTCGACACCCTGTTAACTTGTTCACACCTGCCTGAGCTTAACTCCTGTGGTTCTCAAATAAAACCCCATAACACCACACCAAGAGCTTGACATGTCGACTCTGTGATCATGGATGAGGAACATTCAGAGTTCATGCCTGGTATCATGCAGGGAACATGCAGAGATCAGGCAAAGATCATGTCTGGGTTTAAGTTAATCCATGAAAAAGTAGAGGTTTCTGAGCTTTCGCTAATCTCAGGATTTCAGTGGCGATTTGGTCAGATAGTGAGCCTCTGCTTCCTGAAGATGCGCTCAGCAAAGCGAAACAGACTGCACTCTTCTTAGCCTGAGGGGTAAAAGCAGGGTTGATAAAAATGCCAGTTATCTGGATGATGGCAGTTCCAGGTGCTACATTCACTTGGCCATGCACAAAATCATAGAAAATATAATTTACATTTAGTTATAAATTCTTCATTTTCTGGTTAAGTGGATCCAAGGTGTAATAAAAATTATGCTGAATACAGGGCTGCCTTAGGGACAGGGGTTAAGGAAATCAAACGGGCACCTCCTATATGCACTGGGAAAAAACAGGGCGCCTGAAGGGCATTAGCTTGTGTAGAGGGCACTTCATCTAATCCTCTGGTATGTTGTGGCCATTAGGGCACCATGGCTCATTTTCTCCGACCTAGAGGGCAATTCTACATGTTTTTCAATGTGCCTTGCATTGTACTATATTTTCTCTTCTAAAAAGGCACTCAGTAGGGAATTTCTACATCTTTTAAGCATATTAGGGAATCCTAGACGGCATCGTGTTTTTTTTTTTGTGCATAGCAGCCGCCTATGGGGCACTACACCATGTTTGTCACATTTTCTAGCACATAAGAGAGCCTATAGGGCAGTTCATGCATTATTTACTGAAAAGTCCCTCTAGAGGGCTCTTGATAAGCTTTTTTACACATATGGCACCCTACAGTATGTGGCACTGAATAATGTGTTCGGACATATTAGGGAGCCTATCAGCAAGTGCTTCAGTAAGTGGAAGGTGTTACTCCTACCTGCATATAGCGGCACTTAAATCGCACTTTTATCCTATTAAAGAGCAGAACCTCTAGGCCACTACATCTCATATTGTGCACTGAAAACACATAATTATCCATTTTTCCACTGTAAGGGCACCCTAAAGAGTGGATTGGTAAACTCTATAGGATACTACATTGCATATTCTCCACTGGAAGACCACCACAGAGATCACTGTATCACATTTCCTCACATACTGTAGGGGCACCCCAAAGGGCATTTTTGTTACTTTTCTATTTTTCACTTGCAGGGCAGGCAGTAGGGCATTTCATCATGTTTTCTCCACTCTAAGGGCGCACGAAAAGGCAATGGATCATGTTATATCAACTGTGGATGCGGACTTTTGCAGCATTATTCCAGCCATACAGGAATGGAGATGATAATATATTTGTTGTTGCAAAAATATGCTGTCCATGGGTCTTTTATGATCACAGAGTAAGATTTATTTGAATTGAGTTCCACTACAAATCATGTTTTCTGAGTTTTCTGCCCCCTGTCTCAGGAGAAAGCCCTCTGGCACTCGAGTCAGACAGATTCAGAATTTCATTTACCAAACATGAAGCGGTTGTGTTGGATGGCAGCTCTGGGCGAGTGGTGACTTTTGGGACAGCGTATTGTTTAGATGAATATGTATGCAGCTGACCTTCCAATTGCACCAACCCTGGCACCATCTCACCGTCTACGTCTATTCAAGCAGGAGATGCCCTTTTAGCCATCAAAAATCAGAATAAAAGACCCTTTCAAACCATCATCTTTTTTTTTTCAATCCGAATCATCCTTGCAATCTGAGAGAAGAGCAACATAAATAAAAAGGTCGCCATCTTTAAGACGATCTGATTCCCTTTACTTCACTTTGTCCTACAAGGGATGTCTCACATTGTGGGTTGATATCTCTCTTTTTTTCCCCAAAAAGAAACTGCTACCTTTTTCACACTTTCTAAACCTGACAATGTGCCTGGGTTTGTCAGGAAATTTTATGCTCCACAGCTCTGACGCCAACACAGCTGTAGCTCTCACAGCATGAGCCCGAATTAGAGACACGTCAAAGTGTCAGGAACAATGTGATGCTCCCGAGTGACGCGCTCACGCTGATGATTCACCGCTACAGGATCTCATGGGAACACCGAAAGAGGCAGGACGAGGCACATCAGCATCTCTTACGGTGATAGATGAATCCGAGTCAGTGACCTACATGATAATGTTAATGATTTCAGCCAAGACAGGAGAACATTACTGACACGGGGTGGTGTGTTGGTGACAGCGTTGGGTACGAGGGTTATCTAAATCCGTATGTGTTTGGAGTGATCTGTTAATTAAAAAGTTAAAAAAATAAATAAAGACAGAAATCTCCCATTTCCATAAGTATTCAGACACTTTCTAATGACTCTTCCCATTGAACTAGTATATGGTGCATCCTATTTCTATCAATCATCCTTGAGATGCTTCTACAACTTCTACAATCAAACAAAAGAGATTTGGAACACCCAACACTCTTTCCAGATCTGGTCTCCCAGCCAAACTGAGTAATCGGAGACAAAGTGCCTCGGGGGGACAAGTAATAAATGAGTCCCCTTGTGTCAATTTGGCCCTCGTCAAAGTCACTCACATCCTTATGCTTGACCATTTGTTTCTGTTTCCAACACATCAACTTTAGAGACCAAATGTTCAATTGCTTCCTAATATATACCAAACTGTGGTCAGAGTAATTCCTAAACTGCAGGTCTTGTGGGATGTTCCTAAGCTGCAGTGGTCAGGACATACCAAAAGGGATCCAAGGAAGGAAAACCGGTGACTCAGTGTTTTCTTTCCTTTCAGTGACGAGTCATGGGTGGCCAAGGATCGCTGATGCACATTGGGAGTGAAGGCTGGCCCGTGTAGTCCGATCCAACAGAAGATCTAACCCAGCTTAATTTGATGAAAAGGTTGATGTGTTAATGCAGGTTCTGATAGAAAGGAGTCAGAACACAGCGCATCAGTGTTTTGGTGGCAAAAGGGGAACCTACTTAGTATCAAGTGTGTGGTCATAATGTTATGGCTGTTCTGTGTACATATTCACCAGGATTTAGTGTAAATGATTCAATAAACAAATGATTGAAATATTAAAATCATAATAATAAAGGTTTAAAGGTGCTGTTAGTAACACATAAAAGTAAACAAACGAACAAACAAATAATTATAATTATTTTTTTTCTAAAACAAAAATTTATTTATTTATTAATTAATTAATAAATAAATTATAAACATATGAATTATTATTATTGATTATTTTTTATTTATATATTATTATGATGCTGATTATTATTAGTCATAGTAGTAGTTGTGAGTTTATTAATAATAATAGACAAAACGCAAAAGTACAAAATATACATGTATAAACATGCAAAAGTTGCAATTTATAATATTGTTTAAAAAAAACTAATAAATTAATAGATTTAAATATAATTATAATTATTATTATTAGTAGTAGTAGTAGTAGTGGTAATGAATAAAACATGACACAATGTAATGTTATAAATAATTATAATATTGTTCTTAAAAACCAAACAAATGAATAAACAGATAAAAATATGAACAGAATTTTATAAAATATATAATAGATATTATTATTATTAATATTATTATTATTATTATTTATAATAATATGAAAAGTTTTGAGTTTCTCACACCCAGGGTGTCATAGTCCCGTATTTCTGAGGATTGCCTTTGTCTTCTCAAATGGTTTCTTATTTGTTCTGCATTTGATTCCGCTGAAATCTCGACCATGTTAGCGTTCGCCACTGCAACATCAATCCACGTACATTATTACATGAGCACAATTCTCTGTCATCATGTTGCACGATCATAATAAGTAACAGTATGGTTTGTCTGAGGATGTGTTTGAAGCTCAGACACAATCTCCGTATCCGTCATTAAAATTCCCAGTGAAAGACAGCAACTCCTAGCAACTAATTTTTCATGACCTTTTTGGCTCGGCAGGATTTAACATGAAGGCATATGCTTAGTGCCGTGGAGGACGTTCCTAAAATAGAGCGCCTCATTGCATCATGTGTGCATAAACACCAGAGCTGCGGAGAGAACGAAGTTAACAGGTCGCCCTACTTAGTCAATGAGGCAAGAAATACCGCTTGATTTTCCTCCACAGGCGTGACAGAGCGAGACATACGCCTCTTTAATCTAACAGCAGCAATGTGCTAATCATATTTCCATTCCTGTTGTATTCGATTACTGAGATTCATTACAGGTCTTTAGGTCTTGAGATAGAGGTGGAGGGAATCTCTTAAGCCATACGTTATTCAGCAATCCGTCTGGCGGGGTGAATTAGCATAGCTTTTTCTTACAAATGTTTTGTAAGAGTTGAGAATGATCTCTTTTTGTAGCTAGCTGGTGTTAGTATACATTAGGAGTGCTAACCTTGCTAATAAGAGAATCCTAGCAGAAAGTGAAGCATTAGCGTAGACCAGACGGCTAATTTTTTCAGACATGCACTGAACAACCCCTATCTTATCTTCACTTCATTGGCTCCCTGTGAAATTTCGCATTGTTTTTAAAATACTACTCTTGACATATAAAGCATTAAATGGTCTCGCGCCGCAGTATCTGAGTGAACTGCTAGTGTCTT
>JAOVVA010000026.1:12434609-12449287 GCA_028565275.1 Leiocassis micropogon
TTGATTGTGTAAAGCTGCTTTGGGACAATGACAATTGTTAAAAGCGCTATACAAATAAAATTTAATTGAATTGAATTAAACAACGGTAAGACCATAGCGAGGAAACCGTTTAAAGGAGAAAAAACAGCTATAAAGATGTGGAATTAACTAGCTAATACATGCATGTTAGCTGGCTAATGCTCGAGAGCTAGCCGGATACCACAATATTGAGAAAAAAAATCTGGTCTTTTTCTCTTCAGTCAGGATATTTGGAGGACTAGCATAATTTATGCTAGCTGTTTGTCATATTAAGTTATTTCTTAGTCAAGGTTGGTTATGATATTAAGATGTGAGTTAAAATCCAAAACCTAGCGAAACACTGATATCGATAAGCCTTTAGCATCGAGCGATAAACAGGGAATCCCCATGTGGAGTAAGATGAGTGTAAACATTTGTTAGATTTTTTTCCAGCTGGAACAACCCCTTTTTGGTTATTATTCTCTTTTTTTCCCCCCACACATTTTCCTTCTAATTTATTGTTAACCAAGATGCTAGATGCGATACAACCATGATTTTGAAACACAGTCGGTGTACAGCTGGCTCACGGTGACGAGAAGCCCTGAAGACGTCCCAGATCGAATTTGGCACCGAGCTCCTCGCCACTGATCTCAAATGAATTCTCATTTAGGAGAAAATTGTTATGAAGCTCTTTGTGTCTTTATTGCAGAAACTCCAGAGAAACGAGTCCCGAGAGCCGGGTCGCCCACATCACCATCACTTCAGTTTCTACCGGGATAAAGTCGCCTGATTCAGGAGCACCTGCATGGTGTAGTGTCTCCTAAATCTTATAAGCTTTTACAGCTTTCCGTCTCAGAAAGACATGCTGCGGGTGTGACATTTAAATCCACTCTAGGAAGAAGAGGTTCAGGTTCAGGTACTGGTACAAGCAAGGGTGGATGAAGTACACAAATCCTGTAGTTAAGGATGTTTGGGCAAGTTACAGAGAGAAAACAAGTCACATTATTGCATATAATAGCCAGCGGGGGGCAATATTCCTGTTTTAAATGCTACATGGGTGGCGTGGTGGTTAGCAATGTGGCCTCGCACCTCCAGGTTCCGGGTTTGATTCCCGCCTCAGGTCTGTGTTGGTCAGGTCTTGGAGTTTGCATGTTCGACCTGTGATTGCTGGGTTTCCTCACGGGTACTCTGGTTTCCCTCCACAGTCCAAAGACATTCAGATTAGACTAATTGGTGTCCCAAATTGCTTGTAGTGTGTGTGTGTGTGTGTGAGTGTGAATGAGTGAGTGAGTGAGTGAGTGAATGCAAATGCACTATACAAGTAAAATGTATCCACTGATGAAACCTGTCAAGTAAAGAACAGAAACGCGAAAACTCTACTGAAGTACTGTAAATGAAGTAAACGCACTTAGTTACGGCTACAGAGACGGACGGGGACAAGCGGGGAGTCTCTTCTCAATTTTGTGGCTACTGGAAGTCAAGAACAGAGGAAGGTGATGGGTGTTATACACACTCTCTGTGTAACACACACTCCATCATCACTATAAACTCATCTTCGCCTCCTCACCTGGGAGTCTTCATCCACTTCTCCTCAGCCTTTACCCTCACATATACACGTACATGTACACACACACACACACACACACACACAGTATAATCCAGCCTTAAAGAAGTACGTCATGATACAGAGAGAGAGAGATAGTACAATCTGAGAGAGCTAGAAGAACAGAAGGATTAAAGGAGAGAGAGAGAGAGAGTAGAGGAATGTAGTGTGTGTGTGTGTGTGTGTGTGTGTGTGTGTGTGTGTGTGTGTGTGTGTGTGACTGCGCTCATCTTCTCTGCCTGTGATCTGGAGTGTGTTCTCCCCGAGCTGCTGGCCTAGAACGCTAGAACGTTGAATGTATTCTTCGTCGTCAGCTCCGATGATCTCATTGTGTCAGTATGTGGAGGGTTTGAGTAATCGCTCTAAAACAAGGCAGAGAGAGAGAGAGAGAGAGAGAGAGAGAGAGACTGCACAAACAGAACAGAAAGACTACACAAACACTATTTCTGTCATTCTGTAGCTTCTCACTCACTTCCTTCTGTCTCTCTCTTTCATTCTTTCTTTCTCTCTGTCTCTGTTTCTCCATTTAATTTCCACTACGTCTCTCTCTCTCTCTCTCTCTCTCTCTCTCTCCCATTTCCATTCATCGTGTCTCATTCTTTTCCTCTGGTCCTCTCTCTTTCAACATTTATATCTCTCTCACCCTCTTCCTCTCTTTTATTTCTCTCTCTCTCTCTCTCTCTCTCTCTCTCGTTACAGGTCACTCATCTCTTTCTGCTCATTTTGTCTTTCATATCCTCTCTTTTCTCTTTCTATTCTCTTTCCACTTCACTCAAATTCTCTCTCACTCTCTTCTTCCATGGTTCATTTCTGTTACAGGTCACTCTTTCTCTCTTATCCTTTGTCTTTCATTTCATTATCCCCCCCCCTCTCTCTCTCTCTGTTTGTAGTCTTTCTCTCTCATTCTCCACTTCTCTCTTAATCTAAAATCTTCTTTTTCTTCTTTTTTTATAGTTACACTTAGAAGATGCTGGAAAAGTTCTGACGCTGGAGACTCCTTCCGTACTGCAAATGTTAAATAAATGTCACGGATTAATGACGAGTTTATGTGGAATGTTGGCCGAACAGGTCACTTTCTAAACCCACCAGAATGGCTGATGTGTAACTCTGACTCTTTATTATCTCTTTAAAGATCCAGGGCTTTTTATTTTATTTTTTTGAATGTATTGAAAAGCAGTGGGAAATTTTAAGGAGCGAGCCCGGCTGAGGGAAAGCACTGGGACGGGGAAGAATGGCAGTGAGGGATGCAGTGAATGTGCCAGCTCTCGGCTTGGCGCGAGGATCTGGCACGAGGCGATTTGATGGATGTTGCAGATCATCGCAGCGCTCCGCTGCAGTCCAGCCGAGTAATGGAGCAAGAGAAGACGCGTAGATGATGATAGAACGGAAAGCAGTTAAAGGGGTTAAGTGGAGGGCCGTGAGATTTAGCTGTTTCGGTTTACCGGATTAATTCAAATCGTTAATATAATATATAAATATAGCTACATAGAGGAAAACAACGTCTCATGCAGTGAGTGATATTTATAGCAGGAGGCAGAGGTTTCCAAAAAAAAAACAATGTCTGTGAATATTGTGGCATTGGTTTTCTCCTGGTTTTCTAAGGGGCGTTCAAGTCAAACCGGGACTTGTGATGAAATTTCTGGTGAATGAAGGTGTAAGACAGGCGATGTGTAAGCACAGTACAGTGAGGCTCTTAAATGGTGCAAAACTTTTAAAGAAGACGCATGTCCGTACATCGGAGGTGGGTCAGGGGCCCACTGCAGTCATTCCTGTGAACAGTACATGATCTCAGCTGGGAGTTATTACCACGCCCCCCGTACGGTCCGGACCTCACTCCAAGACATTTCCACCGGCATTCCGATTACGGCTTTGGCGTACTGAGAAAACTTTCTACCTGGATGGTGTCCTGGGATAAGTGCATTATGGTAGCAGGGGATTATATAGAGAAATAAGGGGAGTTTATACCTTCAGAACTGTGCTCCGTTACTGTGCAAAATCAAAAGTCCCGCTATGACTTGAACGGACCTCGTAGTAGAAGTGCAAGGATGGAGCAAGAAAGAAGTTATTATAAAAATGGTTAACGTTAAGTCTCGAAATGTGTGTAGTGTTTATTTTGTACTACAATAATTATTGTGCAATCTCTGGATGGGTGCCAATACTTATAGAGATGCCCCAGTATGAATATGTGCTTTATCACCGAGTCACAGAAGTGCTTCATGAATGAACATTAATAAAAAATAAATAAAAAAACTCAGCAGTGATTTAAGCTGGCAAGTGTGTGTGTGTGTGTGTGTGTGTGAGAGAGAGAGAGTGTAGTGTTGGTTTTGAGCTCCAGAGGGCAGCACTGTACACTGATCTCACCAGCTCACTGAACATCGCAGCACTGCAGTGGGTTACTGCAGCAGGTGTAAGAGTTCCACCCTCTGTCTCTCTCTCTCTCTCACACACACACACACACACACACACACACACACACACACACGTATAAGCACACAGATACACACAGATACACACAAGGTGCATACGCTTAAATGCAATGATGAACACATACACACACAAACACACACACACACACACACACCACATATGCATACACATGTATAAAAACACACACTGCACACAGATACACGCTCTCAAATACACACACACACACACACACACACACATATATATATACATACACAGATAACACACACGTACATGCAACTACTGTATGCATATGGTCAGACACAAAAATGAACAAAGGAACATGCACACACACACACACACACACAGCTTATGTATTACACATGGACTTTTTATGTGTGTGACATTCTGTGTGTATTTCTACAAATATTGTGTACACAAACAAATGTACATGCATGTTCACACACACACACACGCACACACACACACACACACACACAATTAGTGGAAATAGTTGTACATCATCACAAAAAATACTTCATACAACCATTCATAGAAACCTAATTTCTCCACCACACACACACACACACACACACACACACACACACACACACACACACAGCACTGCAAGCTGATGAAAATGTTTACTTTTCTCCACGTTGTAAACGTTGTAGACGTTTATGGAAGCACACACACACACACACACACACACACACACAGCACCCTGAGCATCGTCTCTTTCTGTGTCCTCTCTCACAAGGCGGCACAGGAAGCTCCTGCTTGATGGTAACTACATCCTGACTCACATCCTGCATCGGTTTGGTCACAAGCTTGAAACGTGAACCTGTGATGAAACCAGTTTTGTTCCAGAGCAGATCAGTGGTTTATTTCCTCCCCCTGATACACTAATGCACTTATCCCAGTTTCACTATCGCTTGGACACCCCCGAGGTAGAAAGTTTCCACAGTACACCGGAGACGTGATTGGACTGCCTGTCTGATTCACATCTGAAACACCGGCCTCCCAGGAACTCCTAGTGGAAATGTCTTGGATCAGGTCAGGACTGTATGGGGGAATTGGTAACTCCCAGCCGAGGTCCTGTAATGTGTCCATGTGGTGTTGGTAAATAAGCGTGTGTACAGTTTACACACTCAGACGCGTCTCTTCCACAGGTTGGTGATGCCGATTTTCAGGGACCAGGCGTTCCACTGTCTGCATGCACGACTGCAGTGAGCTCTGTCAGTCACACCTTCTTTTACTAGAAATTGCATAACAAGTCTTATTTGGACTTGAACACATGTCGGATTACAGGACTCTCAGCATACAAACGCCCCACCTTAAGAATTTTTCACTTTAAAAACTGAAATTTAGCAAGAAATTTGCCTCGCCGTACAAAGCATTTTACAAAGTGAATTTACATTTTTTAAATTTATTTATTTTTTTGTATTTTGTGTAAGATTTAGTGAAGCATCACGGGTCCCAAGAATGTTATTAAATACGGTAGCAAGAAGAAAAGGGAGCCGCTTTCAGTTTGGTTTTTAAAGCAGTCGATGCCAAGAGGAATCATAAATTAAGGTTAAGTGAGGTTTAATGTCCATTTATTTCATATTTGACTTCATTGACATGTCTGTCCTAAATGTTTCCTAGGGGAAAATGCGTCTCACGATACAAAATTTCACTTTAAGAACCCACCTCCAGAGCGGATTAAATTCATATGTAGAGGCACCGCTGTATATTTTTGTGAATGATCCCAAAGAGCGCTAATGTAGTTATACACTGTACTGATATTAGTGTAGACAGTATGGACAGGTTGCTCCTCATCTGTTCTCTTTCTTGCTAAAATGATGGAATGACTGTCGCAGCAGTATGTCGACTTTAGGCTGAGATCTCACTTCCTGTCCCACATCTCTCAGCTTCACTAATGATAATGTTAATAACAGCCTCGTCACAATAAACCTGCATCAATGGGAATGAGGGTTTGTTTTGTAAGCCTTTTTAATAATCTGTTCAGGAGGTAAATATTAACTTGTAAACACCTGATCTGATCGTTTCTCTCTTGTCAGAATAAATATATTCATTCTGTGTATATTTGCCCCACATGGGGGCAACACTGGGTGACACAGTGAGTTTCAGGGAAGGACATTTTGCTCCCGTTCGTGATCAGTAAACTCAGCGAGAGCAAACCGATCTCTCACACCTGTCTTAACATTTCTGAGCTCTGATCGGTTCGTATTTCACGAACCAATCAGTTCGTCCAACCAATCACAGACGAGAATGAATTCTTGCACCCAATCATAACGCGGTAGGCGGGATTTATCTGAGTAGATATTAAGTCTCAGGCTTTGTTTACTGAGTGTCCAGTTTCACTAAATCTCGTCACACACTCCTTACACTCCTCAAACACACTCGTCTTCCTCATGCATTCCCCACACACTCCTAACACACTCCTCAGACTCTCATAAAAGCACTCCTCACACACTCGCCTGAACATTTCCTTACATACTGTACACACATGCATACCTCCACACACACACACACACACACACACACACACACACACACACACCTGAAACTTTCTAACACAAACTCCTAAAACTCTCCTTACACACTGCTCACACACTATTCACACTCTTCTCACACACTCCTCAGACTCCTTTTTTTGCACTTTCCACTCTCTTTCTCTCTTTCGTCTCTCTCTATCTCTCTTACACACACATGCATATACACACAGACACACACACACACACACACACACACACATCATTGTGGTTTATAGACATGGAGTCAGAAATAACATAGTATTTTAATTTATTCTCACTGGCACATTGGTGTGTGTGTGTGTGTGTGTATGTGTGTGTGTATGTGTGTGTGAAAGAGAACGAGAGAGAGAGAGAAAGAGTGAGAGAGAGAGAGAGAGAGAGAGAGAGGGCCTTGTGATAAACAAATGAATGTTTCAGCTCATTAAATCCCAAGGTGGCGACATGGAAAATGAATTGTGGGGAAACAAAGGGAACGAAAATGAAATGGCGACACAGACAATCACCTTATCTCTCTCTCTCTCTCTCCCTCTCTCTCTTTCTCTAATGATCCCTCATGACTTCAGCTTCTCCGCCGTGCTCCTGAATCCCCCTCGGTGTGTAATTAGATCGCAGTGTGATGCAGTTCAGCTCTTTTGAACGTCTTCATTGCACGCCGGACGTCCTCGCAGCAAAACCAGAACCTACAAAACTCACCGCTGTTCTGTTACAGGAAAACAATCCTAATAAAAACAACACTATAACGAGGCGTGTAATGCTCTACGAATGTGTTATAACGTTATACAAACACATTATGACACGTTCTGAGTTTGTTTTTTGTTGTTCTTCATCATGCATACGGTATTCATAGAAAGTGTTACGCTCATTTATTATACTGACTCCTCTGTGGTTACGATGTCCGTGTGTGACATCACATGACATAACACATCCTTACGTCAAAAAGAAAAAACTGGCACTATTCATGATACCCATGCCTGCTGGAATGGGGTGTGTATGTAGGTCAATAATGCCGGAAAGGATTATGTGTTCTTATGAACAGTAGTGTTATGTAGTGCGGTTATATAATTATGGGGGAAAAAATCATTTGGAATAAAGCATTTTTCATACTCATTTCATCCACGTGCATCGGAACCCCCCTGACACTCCAGCCATCATCCAGAAATAGACATGAGCCGTGCGTGTGTGTGTGTGCGCGTGTGTGTGTGTATGTGTGTGTGAGTGAATGGGGGGTAAAGTTGATGAGGCATGGGGCTGAGGGTTGCTGCTGGATGTTATCTTTCTCCATAGATGTAAAAAGGGAATCTCCCTGGAGAGCGGAGGAGGTGCAGATGGAGAGAGAGCGAGATGGAGAGAGAGAGAGAGAGAAAGAGAGAGAGAGAGAGAGAGAGAGAGAGAAAGATGAGCTGTAATCATGATTTAGACACAGCAACAAAAAATAAAAATTAAAACAAGAGCTGGACTTTAAGTGAGCAACGTAGGATTTTATTATACAGAATTTTATTATACAGGATTTTATATATATATATATATATATACCGCGGCACAGTGGTTTAGTAGTTAGCACTGTTGCCTTGCAGCTCCAGAATCTGGGTTAAATTCCTGCCTCGGCTCTGTGTGTGTGGAGTTTGCATGTTCTCCTCGTGCTTGGTGGGTTTCCTCCCACAGTGCAAAGGCATGCAGATGAGGCTAATTGGTCTCCTAAAATCTCACCATTGGCCTCCACGGTACCCTATTTGGACAACAGAGGTTTCTAGACGGATGGACGGATATACACTATGTTGCTCGCTTGTCTTCACATGCATATGAACTTGAGTCACATCCGATTCTTAATCCATATGGTTTAATATAATTTTGGCCCCACCCCTTTTTCAGCTAAAAGGAGTCTGGAACTGGAATGTGGCTCTTCAACTTGTCTGGAAAGGCTTTGCACAAGGTTTAGGAGTGTGTTCATGGGAATTTTCAACCATTTTTCTAGAAGCGCATCTGTGAGGTCAGACACTGATGTTGGACGAGAAGGCCGCTCTAATTCATCCCAAAGGTGTTCTATCGGGTTGAGGTCAGGACTCTGTGCAGGCCAGTCAAGATCTTCACCCATGTCTTCATGGAGCTTGCTTTGTGCACTGGTGCGCAGTCAAGTTGGAACAGGAACATGCATCCATCTGTGGGTTGTGGTGAGGGTTGACCACTGCTCTGCTTGGGATTGTGAGGCTGTAGAGACTCCTGGAATGGTGGCTGGAGGTAAGATGTCTGGGACTAGAATGTGGTTCCAGTCAGTGGTGGGCAGATGTAACTTTTGGTAGGAAACTAAATATTTTAGGTCTTCTTGGGACAAAATGTGACACAGGACATTGGGGCAACAAAGAAAAAGTTTTGAAGAACATGCAAAGCACCCCAGGGAATCATTTTGGAGGTAAGACTATTCATTTTTACACAAGTACTATTTAGAGTAAAATTTGAGTAAGATTTGACATACAGTTCTGTGCAATATACTGTATATATATATATATTATTATTATTACTGCATCATTAAGTTACAAAAAAAAATTATCTAATCTCCAAACATTCATATTGCAGCAAATAATTTTAATCTTACAGGAAAATATCTGTAGGCCAAAAAAGTAAGAATTATAGCATATAGTATTATGAAGATAAAAGAAGAAATCAACATATTATGTAAAATAATTATTTTAGACAAAAACAAAAAGAAAGCTTCTGGGTTTTGCATTGATGAAAAAAAAAAGAAGCAGGTGTGACAGAGTCCTCAGGAGGATTGTAACTGGTTCTGCAGGACGTTCAGTAAAACTAAGCAGCTCATTTCCCTATAAAACTAATTTTGTTTTTATAGTAATTTTTTGGATGCAGAAATTCTTGCTCTACAGCTGTTATTTGCATGTGCCAACACTTTTGCACAGTACTGTGCATTGGTTGCTAGGTAGCCTAGCCTAGCTAAACAGAGCTAGCACTGAATTACGAACCAAAATCTAGTTTTAGGTGCGGATTATATCACAAACCAAATAGAGGTCAGGTTGTTTTTTAAATTCATTTATTCCGTGTTAAACTTGTTATATTATAAAGTCGTGTGCATTAATAAAGATGTCTGTGTATTTGTGCTAGTTAGCTGTTCTGTTAGTTTTCCATATTCACACACCAGAAAGCTAACGAGAACGAGAGTTTTGTGGGCAAAAACACCTAAGGAAATGAATCTCATGTCAAATGTAACAGTGTTGTCTCTGCGCCTTTAAATTGCCTGGGGAGTCCCGGACGCCATTTTGTCTCAGAGCTGTTTTCCACTGTATTGGACTGTGAACTCTATTTTGTTAAGGATTTTCCCGAAATTAGGATTATTCACCATCAGAACAGCTTCACAGGACAGACATTTTCTATCATCGTGCTCCCGGACTGATTCATTGAAACCGGTGAGGCCGACTCATTTCTCCCACACCATTGCAGCTGTTGGACAGCTGATGGTGTCATAACGTTCCCTTTAGTTCTCTGTAGCCAATAACATGCTACTAACCATTTATGTTGAGATCTGAAAAAAAAAAAATGTTCTGCATGTACACAGATTATCCCTTCTTTTGCGTATGATTGATGCTTTCACACCGCTGTAAATGTGTGTTACTGTCAACCGGATTACGCAAATATTATTTCTCTTTACTTGGAGAGAAGAAAGTAGCGGAGCGTCGGGCCGGTGCCACATTATGCCTCTGTATTGAGGAAATGCTTGTAGGAACGGGGGGGATTTGACTTCAATATAAAAGCTGACTCGTCAGGAAGAGGCTGAAGCTTAGTGATTTTGCTCGAGTCTTACACGGACAATTGCTTTGAATATGAAAGCATGAGAAATTGCAAGTGTGGCGTGAGAGCATATGAAGATGAGCGATTGTGTGTGCCTCACAGTCAATGCATGAGAGTCAGCAGCTTTATACAAACCTTACTATGGTGCTGTTTTTCTCCTTCTTATAGAAAGAAGAAGTGGCCATGTAATGCAGTGTTCTCCAGCTGAGATCGACGGTTACATACAGTACTGTACAGGGGAGATAAGTCGAAGGGTACAATGTGGTATTCTCATGGTTTGTGTAGTCATTTTAAATTAATTGCATGTACAGATAGTGGTTAAACCACCTACTATAGATTTTCACTGGACTGATTATTACTTATCTTATAAAACGTGAAATGAAATGCCTAATTTTTTTGGCAGGAGAAACACAGATTTTTTTCTTGTTTTGTTTAGTTTTTTTTTTTTTTACAGTAAAGACAGTTAATTTCGGTCATTTCGGTCATCCAGATATTTCGGTGATGTCAGCTTAATTTTTTTCGTAAAAATTGCCTAAAGTGGGTTATAATCAAAAATAAGGATGCAAAAACATGATGCGTTATAGTGTTAAGTAAAATCAGCCCATCATTTTCTTACAGTGCAGTGGACTGGTTTTGTCATGGTTGCCTCATCTTGGATAAGTTCATGGAGGTGATGGGGTACTGCTCCCACAGTGACAGGATAACAAGCTGAGCTGATTGGTGACCGATTCACTGCCGTACGCCCTCCTGTAGAGGAGTCTTGGGCTGCATCGTTTCTTCCAGGTTTGTCTGAAGATGCATTGTCTGGTTTGCTCTGCTAAGTAACTGAAATGGAGGACACAAAACTGAAGAAATCAGTTTGTTATTTGGTGGCGTGGTGGCGTAGTGCTTGGTGGGTTTCCTCACATGATCCAAAGACAGGCAGATTAGGATAATTGGTGTCTTCAAATTGCCTGTAGTGTGTAAGTGTGTGTGTGTGTGTGTGTGTGCTTGTATACCCTGCGATGGATTGGCACCCCGTCTACGATGTGCCCCCCTACCACAGCAGATCGTCTAGGTTTGCCAAAATCACAAATTCTCAATATAATTATTGTTTTATGACAGGATTGAATACGTCATAATTATTAAGGACGGCTAAGAGTGTTGCCTTACAGTCACCTCACACGTCCAAAATTGGGGGTTTGAATCTCACCTCCTGTGTGTGTGTGTGTATGGAGTTTGCATGTTCTCCCCAGGCTGGCTGGCCAAAAGTATTGAGACAGATGTGAAATTCATTGTTTTAATGACATTCTTACATAAAAAAAAAAAAATTATAACAATCAAGATAATAAGAATAATTTATTTGATGCAGTGAAGTTGCTCTAGAACAATGAATTTTAGTATTCTTCAAAACCGTCTGGATCCGGCTGAGTGTAGAGTCAAAAAGACGTCTGCAGTACTCGGGTGTCACTCACTCAGTCCGTGCCTGTCTTGATCGCTTCTTGAAGATCATGTACAGACATTTGCCAAAGAGGTTTGTAATACGCTTGAGAATTCCAGAGTTTTAGGCATTTTGTGCAGAGTTGGACACCCCAGCTTCAGAAAGTAAAAGCCCAGCCACGTATTGGTTCCATCCATTAAGTAAACCAGCTGATTTTCATTAGCACAATACTCAGCCAGATCGACTCGAACTAATTAGTGACATCGTACCCCGGGAGAACAATAATGCATGATATATGTTGTCTTAATAGTTTTGGCCATCACAGATAATGAATGGATGCATGGATTATGATTTTCTTTAGCAGTTTGCCTGCTTGGCATCCAGACTATTTGGGTATTAAGTATCCGCAATCTATTCATCCTTTTCATAAAGCCTTGTTCCTTCTGTCCCTCTGGCCAGACTTTTCTCTGTTAATCGACCATACCTGGTCCTTATTCCATCAATCCATGCCTTCAGCTGTTGGCCTGCAGGAAAAACAAACACAAGACAAAGGACATGCAGTCCAAGTTTTTTTCCCCAACATAAGCACCAGAATTCCCAGCACTATGCACGGAACAATTAAACGTTATCTCACCAGTGATGTAGTCTTCTGCTCATACGCCATCGGTTTCGTGATTTAGAGCGAGTCAGTCTTGTAAAACTCTTCTTTTTCTGTTTTATCTGAAAACATAATGAAATTTCCCGTCTGTTTTTTTTTTGCTTGAGTTCCCTTGACAACCCTGACATCTGAACATGCATTTCTTCTCCTCATCTTCTGTCAACTGAGTCTTTGGGATTGTGTCTGTATTTGCCAGAGAACAAGTAATAAGTTCAGAACACTTGGCTAGACTGCTCTTCGGCCTAACTGCAGTACATTTCTTCTTCGTGGCAGTCTGCAGAAACGAGTGTTGGAGGCTGTGATCTGCTTCATATGCAGCCAGTGTTGCTAGCTGAGACCAGTGTGGAAAGTTCCATAGCTAATTTACAGTAGGAAGATTTGTAAGAATTTGTAATTACATCATAGCCAGAGTTGGGAAGTAACATTTACTTCATTACTGTACTTAAGTACGTATTTTACATACTGTACAGCGGTACACCTCGGCATACGAACGCCCTGGAAACTTGTTGGAAAGCCAAGCGAAGCAAGTTTACATTTTTGTTTTTTTTTTTGCATTTTGTGCAAGTTTTAGTAAAGACGTAGCACCATGTGTGCTAAGAACGTTATTAAGAAAAAAAACGTAGCCCTTTCAGTTTGGTTTTTAAAGCAGCTGGTACCAAGAGGAATCATAAATTAAGGCTAAGTGAGTTTTAATGTCTATTTACTTCATATTTCATTTCATTTACATGCCTTTTTTAACTGTTTTAATTGTTTTTATATGCAAAAATATGCTTTAGTGCTGGAAATTCATAATATTGGTAATATTTCTGGATGGCTGGAACAGATTATCTGCAATTACATTATTTCCTGTGGGACAATGTGTTTTACAATATGAAATTTCGCCTTAAGAACTCGCCTCCGGAACGGATTAAATTCATATATCGAGGTACCGCTGTAGGTTAGCACTGTGGTTCGATTCCCACCTGTGTTTGCTTTCCGCATCTGTGTGTGTGTGGAGTTTGCATATTCTACTCCTGCTTGGTGGGTTTCCTCCAGGTACTCCGGTTTCCTCTCACAGTGCAAAGACATGCAGATTAGGTTAATTGGTGTTCCCAACTCACCCGTAGTGTGTGAATGAGTGTGTGAGTGTGTGTACAGTATGTGTTGATGGATTGGAACTCCATCCAGGGTGTACTCTGCCTTGTGCCCTATGTTTCCTGGTATAGGCTGTGACCTTGTGTACAGGATAAAGCGCTGTAGGCAATGAGTGAGAGGTACCACTGTAAATTTACTTCATTACTGTACTTAAGTACATATTTCACATATCTATACTTTACTTGAATAGTTTTACAAGAGGATACTTTTTACTTTATCTCCATCCCAAAGTACAACAAATATCAACAAGTAATTTTACTTTAATTTTAACTACATTCCTGATATTGATGCAGAAATTTAGCTGTGTATTAAATATAATTGCATATAATTTATAATATAAATCATATTATTAATATAATTTACTCCAAGACACAGCGAATAACATAACGAGTGTTTGAATTCAGAAGCAGAGCTGACTACAAATGGTGACAGAGAGAGAGAGAGAGAGAGAGAGAGAGATTTTTTGCTATGAGGCTGCTGTGAGCTAACACAGGCCTTGTTCTTTTAATACTTAAATAAATTTAAAAGTAAGTACTTCTGTGCTTTTATTTACCGTAGGTACCCAAGGAAAATGGAACAAGAAGCTCAACTTCTACTCAGCCGCCTGGGGTCATAGGACTTTGTCATGTTCTTGAACGATCCATTACAAAGAGACACAAACTACAGTATCTACAAAGTCCTACGAGCTGCTACAACGCACCTACAAACATCTGATCTTTTTGATGTATATGATTTCTACTACAACCTTGACAAGCCTGCCTGAACTCTGACAAATTCCCTGACATTCTCAATTTGATCTTACAATCATAGAGGTTCATGATCAAATCCAGGAAACATGGGAAAGAGGAAACCTGGTGAGTCTGGTGTCTGGGGACGGTTTCATTCTACCATGGGGACGGTTTTGGCCTCGACTGATGTTGACAGCTGTTTCTTTGAGGACTTGACTTGGCTGTAGTATACAAGTCTACCTGAGTCTTCAATAACTACCTGGACTCCATATTAACATCCATTACCATCAACTGTTATACTGAACTGCCTGCCAACTAACACACAGTATAAATGCAGATCAATTCCTGCTCTCTGTTTCACCCAGATGAGGATGGGTTCCCTGTTGAGTCCGGTTCC
>JAOVVA010000026.1:12474915-12496899 GCA_028565275.1 Leiocassis micropogon
TGTGTGTGTGTGTGTGTGTGTGTGTGTGGGTGTGTGTGTGGGTGTGTGTGTGTGTGTGTGTGTGTGTGTGTGTGTGTAGGTGTGTGTGTGTGTGTGTGTGTGTGTGTGTGTGTAGGTGTATGTGTGTGTGTGTGTGTCTGTAGGTGTGTGTGTGTGTGTAGGTGTGTGTTTGAGTAGGTGTATAGGTGTGTGTGAGCTGCTGGTGCTGAGGGATACGGTGAGGTTATTCACCTTACAGCAGGGACCTGGGAGAGAAACACAGCTGGGGTTCGCAGAATTACTAAAACACCTGGCGTTTTTCTTTTTTTTCCCCTCCATCCTTTCTCCGACAGCAAGAGCAGCAACATGGTGAAAATGACAATGTTGTTTCCGTATAGCAGGTAACATTTTTACCCTGTTACAAACAAGTGGATCGTAAGATCGTAACAAAAGCATATAAAGCATTACACTTGGGTTGCATGCCTCTAATAGTGCTTTTTTTTTTCTGGTAATCAAAATACATTACTGCTCGACTCAAGGAGCGGGGAGCATTATTAGGAGTTATATAAGAGTGTGACATAAAAAAAAAATAATAATCATTTAGAAAAAATCTACGAATGTCATACATGAATACAAGACCTTGATATTTTACATGTGCATATTACTTACACATTAGCTTCGTCAAGCAGCACTTCATCAGATAAACATGTTCGTGATACATACTAAAGGTTGGAGAGGATGTTCTCCAGACGCTGGGTTTAATCTCACAGGGAAGATCGAGACTTCCTTCAGGAGAGACGATGAGATGAAAACTGGCCCAGTGCAGCATTAAAACGTCTGTCCTTAAACGCTAGGATCATCATATAACATCATCTTCTGAATATATTAAAACCAAGGAAAAAGCTTGCATTATTATTATTATTATTATTATTTTTAAATATATATTTATATAGTGTATAAGACCTGGAGACGTGAGCAGCATTCTCGATTTCGAACATGGCTGAATGAGCAGAAGCACCTCTTGGCCCGCTCGTGTCTAATCGTGTCTCGTATTAAAGTGACCGCGCTGAAAGACCTTGGACGAGTAAACAACCGCAGCGGAGACAAAACAGAATAAAAGAAAGACTTTTGCCGAACACAACATGTAGAGTATGTGTGCTTCTGAGCTCTGAGGTGAAGGCCAAACACCGGCGGTCGTCAAAGTTCAATCAGTTTGGTGATTTCCTGATTAGAGATAAATCTCATTCATGCTTCTTTATACCACAGTGACGGTGAGATCACAATTCCGACTGGAGATATTTCTAACAGCATCAGTGAAAACTAGTTCACAGGGAAAGATTAACTTGATCTAATGAGACGTTTGTTTAACATTTAAGGAGGGAGTCTCCAATGTTAGCGCTGTTCCTGATTTCTTGTTTTTTTCAATGGAAGTCGGAACTTCTTTCTTAGAACATTAAATGTACTTTGGTACCTTGGCGTACGAATTTAATACGAGTTCTCAAAGTGAAATTTTGCATTGCGAAACGAATTTTCCATAGGAAATAATGTAAATGCAGATAATCCGTTCCAGCCACCAAGAAATATTACCAATATTACCAATTTCCAACACTATAATCATATTTCTGCATATAACAATCAAACAATCAAAACATTTAGAAAAGACTTGTTAATGAAGTAAATTATGAAATAAGTAGAGATTAACCCTCTCTTAACTTTTATATATGACTCCTCTTGCCATTTGATTGGCTACCGAATGTACGCACGACCGGCTCGGTCGCTTGTATGCTGAAAACGCTTCGCATGCCAATGCTAATTTCTTGCAAAATTTTACTTCTTATGGTGAAAATTCGTATGCCCTGTTATGTTGTATACCTTAAGACTTTCAGAGTGTTGCCTGAAATAAACTTCACAAAGCCATGGCCTTCAGAAGAAGCATTAATGAGGATTTCTGTATGTAAGTTAGAGCAGAGAAATCAGCAAACTGTACTTGATTGAACTACAATTGATGACCGTCCACGACACAGAATAATCCTGAGGTATCGGATTAGGAAACAAGGTCAAACTCAAGACGGTATTCACCATGAACTCTCTTAGAAAAAAAAAAAATATATATAATATATATATAACAACAGAATCTTGAAGGGCTCTTTCTAGAAGGTTTGTCCTTCTGGGGATATCTTGCAGATGTAAACTTTTTGTTTAGAAAAAGGGCTAAAAAGAAAACCATTGCAAAGAAGTCTTGAGAGAAGCTTTTTTTTTTCACCAAGAGTGCAGCTCTGCAGAACCTTCAATCAGAAATCAGAAGGCTCACCAAGTTGCCAGTTTATTTGTTTTTCAATCAGAACACATACATCTAGAACGGTAAAGATTAGGTTAACCGTTAGGTTTGTGAAGGCTAAAAGGTTCTAAATGCACTTGGACCCAATAATCGAGTGTTTTCCTCCAAAGAGGGGTCCTTTAGAAAGCCAAGAATCGTTAATTCCGTGAAACCTTTGGCTAAGAGAAGATCTTAAAGGAATTTGTTTTGGTCGTCCTCTGAGCAGGAGCCACTGGCCATCTTTGAGTCTTCATTGTTCATGTACTTAATTACACTTCTAAATGGTTGTTCAGTCTGTTCTTTTTTGTTGGAATTCTTATCCATGTTGAAACCAACAATTTAGAAATAAAAGTAAAACTAAAATTTAAGGGTCAATCAATTTTGATCTTTTGAGGAAATCCTTCAATCAAATGTAGAAGTCTAAAATAAAGCAATTTCCTTATCAGTGTTCCAAGCAAAAACCCTTTAAAAAACTAAGAACCCTTATGGAACCCTTAATGGTCTCAAGGCATTAGCTATTTTGGTCTATTAACTAGGGAACTGGTAACTTGGTGAAAACAAACAATTTGAACACATGCAAGGTTTAACTTGACCCAGTGGTTACAAATTCCATCGCAGTCATTCAGCAACACTCCGATGTCACAGTGCACTCAAGTACTTAACGTACCGAATTACACAAATTAAAACTTAAAGTAAACAATTGTCAGTACCCTGTTTTGGAGGGGGGTCATCATTATAACATTCCCGGAAAACACTAATCGGTAAAAGAGACTTACTTGGTACAGGTCAAGCTTTCATTGCGCCGGCACAACCAGCTTAAATCTGCCATGAACGTTGTTTCATTTAAATGTAAATGAGTGAGTTGTATTTCTAATAAAATAAATAAATAAATAAATAAGTAAATACGTGCAAAAGAATGTTCCTGCCAGTAATTGAGAAGTTTAGAAAGCAGGGACATGAGGGTAACTAATGAGTATTGTGCTAATACATAAGCTAAAAGTCTAAAGGTCTAAATAGGGATTAGAATGCCAAAAATCCCAACTCTATAGTAATAGATAATAAAAGCAACGCAACGTTATGTTTCCTGTTGTTGAAACGCTCCTCGCTTGCCTAAGGTTTATTCAGTAAACAACTCCTAAAGCGCCGTGGCTAGGCTACAATCTGGCCCACTTCAAAGTGGTCCATCTGTCTCAGTAACTGCCTTTTTAGTAATACATACAACTCAGAGGTGACTGAAGGGCCAGCCAGCCCAGGACCCAGTTTCCCCAGCGTAAAAACCTAACTAACTGGGCTTTCATAACTTGCCCAGGAAATACTTTCCTACAAGGTAAATAACGAATGCTGAAAACCTTTGGCAAGCGCTATCCAGGAGAATGACTACCGATATATGAAAAAAGTGATAGCTGCAAAATAGAGTACTCGAGTACATAGCAGTTTTTCCTTTTAACGTGTGGCCAACTATGGCGCCCTAAATGAATAATTATTTTTTCATTATACAACGACAGAGCATTAAACATCTGACTCAAGGCTAGGTATTTTCTTATACACTCGTCTATTGCTGAACTGAGAAGAACTGAGGACCCGAGGAGCTGAGTATGCACTCGTCTTGTTGGCTACATAAGGCATCGCATGCTCTGAAATGTACAAGTCATTGGGTATTCGACCATCCCTGGAACAGTATGAAGCGGTGGACTTCACAGAGGACCTCAGATTGTTTTCGTTCCTCGTTTTGATAGGAGCAAATTGTTTGTAAATGTCAGACGAGCTCCTGCCGTGGACCAGGCGTGCGTCATCCCGTATTGCCTGCATGAATGGGTTGTCCGTCGTGTGATCGGGGTAAAGTGACTTGCTGCGCTTGCTCTCCTCCAAGTTGTGGTTGAAGAGCATGGATCTGCTGCCGAACAGTTTGTCGGACTTGCCGAACAGGCTCGCGAATGTGCCGTCCTCCAGGAAGCGGTCCTTCTCTTTGAGGCTGACGCTGCGTGCCGGCCTGTTGAGGTCGACCTCTTTGGGTTTCTCCAGCATGATGTTGTCGACAGAGTGCTGGCGACTAAGCCGTAGCTTGTTCCTCTTCTGCACGTGCGGCCCATCTGTCTGGGGCCAGTAATGGCTGAACAAGTCGTCTTGCTGCATGCTGGGACTGATCATGGCCTCCTGCAACATCTGATCTTCACTGATGTCATACAGGTTGCACATGTGGACGCAGGCCTCGCAGCGGTTGTAAGGTGACCGCATGGGGCCGTAGGGTCCTGTCGCATAATTGGAGACCTTCGACAGGCAACTCCGGCAGTGGGTTTGTTTGTAGCGGTCGTTGCTCTCGTGTGGACTTGGGTTTTTGTCCTTTAAGCTGTAATGCTTGTTGAAGACGTTGTCTGGCAGGAGGTCCACGTCAGTATGATGAAGAGGGCTGCTGTTCAAATGGATGATGGGCTGGTCGCACTTCCTGTAGTTGTCATTGTGGTCAGAATACATTTCGGGGAAATCCAAATCATTAGCCACAAGGCCTCTGTTCTCTCGAAAGTGCACAGGTTCCGAGTGCAGATTCAGCTCCCGGTCAGAGTCTATGGTGTAGATTTTTTCTCGTCCTGTTCCGCCCTGCTTATTTTTTAAGTAGGACAGCTCTACTTCGCTGCAATCCCTAGGGTATTTTGACGTCATCGATCTTTTTTTTAAGCTGTCCTTGGGCTTCGAGTGCTTGTTGTTCTCGGGATCCTTGTACGAGGCGGCTCTGCTTGAGCAGTCGGAGATGTCGGAGTGGGCCGCCTCCTCTGGCAGGTAGCGCTGACTCTTCATGGACAGACGGGGGTCTGGAACCAACATATCAGGTGTCTGGCCTTGTCGTAACGTATCCACTGACTTTTTCCAAAGAGCCCTGGGTTTGGCGGCAGTCTGAGCCGCATCTGCACTCATAGCCACCTCTACGGTGTTTGGGTTGGACTCGTTTAGTGTAAGAGGGTGTTGGCCCTGAAAGATGTAGTTGTTCATGTGGTCTTTGTGCCGGTTAGCCAGGTAGCTCTGGATGTCACTAGGGTCAGCATAGACATCTTTTTGCGCATAGCTTCGGTTGTCAGTGTAGACAAAGTTGCCTTTCTCCGACATCAGGTCCATGATCATGGGCCCGGCAGTGTGCACATACTCGCCGCTGCGTTTGGGTGAGCTCACCCTGGAACCACTCAGGGTGGTCATGTTTGTCATCTGCTTGGCTGACTTGATAAGTTTCAACATGTTGGCCTGAGGGCTAAAATCCAAATCAGGGGACTTTTTCTTCATATCAATATGGACACCGTGAATACAACTCCAAATACCCTAAGAAAGGTAAGAAGGAAGGAACATCAGCATCAACAGAAATAAACAAATGTCGCCGTCTACATTTTAAGAAACACAATAAATCAGGATCTGAGTCATCCAATGCCTCTTAAAATGTATAAAGGGGAGGCGTCCTGATAATATTAACACCACATTCACCTTAAATATTGGGAATTGTTCTAACGTTTTTTTTTCCCCCTGTGCATGACAGGCTTTCTCACTTTCATACACCTCATTCCGACCTACCATTCTTCACTTCCTGAAACCACGAATGGGGAATAATATCTAACTTTATCCTGAATATCAAGCACCTAAAAGTTTGTCTTTGGTAATTTTTCACCCTGAGTGAGATCAGTGAAGAGAGGAATGTCTGAGTTGGGTCTGATGAATGGTGCGCTGTGCATCCTTAAGCTTTAGCTTGTTTACCTTGTGTCATACGCAGCCGTATTGATTGGCCCATTTTAGCTACAAACAGTGAAGTGGAAAACTAATTTAGAGTTGGGGAAAATTGATTCCTTTCGAGTTCTTCACAGTGACAAGGTTTTCACCACAAATGTAACACTGTTTTGACTAATTGCACTAATGCAATTTATACACAAGCAATTTCATCAGGAGAACCAAGACACCCCGCAGCGCGCTGAGTACAGGAAAGCGAGTCTAGGAAAAAAAAAAATGATGGACTATTACTATTACAGCTATTACAAGTGTCATCTACGCACTTACCCTGCTGATGCTGAAGAGCAAGCCTGGCTTTCCCGAACACACTCCTGTGAAGCAGTAGCGAAGCCTCCAGTAGAACAGATGCTCCCACACGAAGGTGATCAGGCTGAGACCCATCGCAGTCGCCAGCATGTAAAATACCCCCGCCATGTTGTCTACATCCAGCTGACTGCTCATCACCTCGTTCTTTTCATTGTGGCAGATCCCGGTCAGCCACTGGGCCTCTAGTTCCTCCATCTCACCTGCACACACACCACACACACCACACAGTCAATCATCAATCATCCTGCCGCTCCTATCTGCTACACACTTCAGTGAGCGCTGCTATCGCCACGTTGGAGGAATATCGTCCTGTCGTGAAACTTTCCAGTGCGCAGAATGAATAAAATACACACTCCGGCATCAGCCATATGCTCAGCCCGTACAAGCCTGCCAAAATGATTATTCCGGCCTTTATAGGGGTTTATGTCAGCCAGGCGGTGTGTACAGAGACGCAGCAAAGATGATTGCTGGTTCTCTCTTCAATGCATTTCTTTTTAATGATCTCGATATAAAATGCTGAGCAAAAAAAAAGCTAAGATAAAAATATGAAGAGTATGAGAACATTCCAGAATCATTCATGAAAGAAAACACCAATCAATCAGCTAAGAAACCTCTTGCGGGCGCCCTTTTTTAATTCTGCAGTATTTACATATACAAAATTATAAATACTCTAGTGCTACGGCACTTCTTTTTTAAACATTTCAAAGGAATTACATTAATAATATGAGCTGACTCTTATTTGCTTGTTGACACAGATAAGAAAAAAGGGAATACATTTGAATATATAACGGCTCTAACAGGCATTATGTTTACTTCCATGCAAAACCATAATAACATAAAAAAGATGTTTATGAACTTGAAATCCTGTCCTTGAGAAGTCCATGGAGGGGGCAAATTCGTTTGCTTTCGTTTGGAGCATTGTTATTTCTTTGATTTATCTAATTAAATATTTATTTATATCTTCATTTATTTATTTATTTGTGTTAGCTTCAGCAAAAAAAAAAAAAGAAACACATTTAAATATAACTAATTATAATAAGTGTCACCATCGATGCTTTCGTCCCTGCAAGATATTGAGACACGACCATGACGTAACTTTGGTATGACACAATGAAGTCATAACTGGCCAAACGAGAAAAATATGGGAGCCCTTTATAACCCTTTATAGACCTTTATAACGAACCTCTGTGGAGTCTTCAGCACTCGGATTATAACACCATCAGCTCCATGACCACAGATTGTGCAAACAGCATCATGACACAGATACGGATAAATTCAGCACTCGCACGACCCGCTCTTTATTTCAGCATGTCTTTTTTGAGATTTTATTATTTTTTTTAAACACTCACCATCACCAATGATGGCCAGGATAGCCAGGTCCACTTGACGTTTCCATGGGGAGCCTTTCTGTAGCGCGATGCCATAACCTGTAGTAGCGAAGATGTAGCCACTTCCAATGGTCACCAGCTTGCAGCCTTCGTCCCGACCGGCCATGTAGTTCAGCACAGCCGCGTCGTAAATAAACGCATCCAGTTTGCTGAGAGGAAAAATAAATAAATAAATGAGCGGCGTAATTTAAACTCAACGGGATGTAAAACATCCGCAGTTCCTTTTCTCTTGAAAAGGTGAAAAGATCCAGGACTGCATATACAGTTAATACACAGGAAGAAATTTTTCACTACAGCGGTACCTCAGCACATGATAATATGACGCTTTAAAAATTTTCGCCTTAAGAACAAATATTTTGCAAGAAATTTGACTCGGCATACGAAGCATTTATGTAATACAAGCGAGCATCCAGGAGCCATTTAAAACTTGTTTGTGTCAGTGGAAGGCCAAGCGAAGCGAGTTTACATGTTTTTTTGTGGGTTTTTTGCATTTTGTGTAAGATTTAGTGAAGACGTAGCACCACGGGTCCCAAGAACGTTATCCAGGACGGTAGCAAGAAGAAAAGGGAGCCACTTTCAGTTTGGGTTTTAAAGCAGCCGGTGCCAAAAGGAATCATAAATTACGGTTGAGTGAGGTTTAATGGCTATGTATTTTAAATTTAACTTAATTTACATTTATTTTCTAAATGTTTTGATTATTTTTCTATGCAAAAATATGATTATAGTGTTGGAAATTGGTAATATTAGTAATATTTTTGAGTGGCTGGAACAGATTATCTGAATTTCCATTATTTCCTATGGGACAATGCGTTTCACAATGCAAAATTTCGCCTTAAGAACTCGCCTCCGGAACGGATTAAATTCGTATGCCGAGGTACCGCTGTATATTGCTACTTTTTTTTTTTTTTGAGACCTCGTAAGACTTCGATTTGTTTGTCATAAAAATGATGATGGCGGCACAGTGGTGTAGTGGTTAGCACATTTGCCTTGCACCTGCAGGGTCTGGGTTCGATTCCTGTCAGTGTGCATGGAGTTTGCATTTTCTCCCCGTGCTTGCTGGGTTTTCTCTGGGTTCTCCGGTTTCCTTCCACAGTCACACAGTGTGTGAGAGTGTGTACAGTATGTGATGGATTGACACCCTGTCCAGGGTGTACCCCACCTCATGCACTAAGTCTCCTGGGATTGGGTCCAGGCCCCTCGTGACACCACTCAATTAAACTCATGATACACTTTGAAAATAATGTCACACAGTGTATTTGATTCACTTCCAGGAGACGAGTCGATTCAGAGTCACTTTGCGCGGTAGCTGACTCGGAGGAGAACTGAGGACTTCACTTCACTTAAAGCTCTCTCTCACACAAGTGTATCTGCTGTTTGTTTTTTTACTTTAAAGCGATGTTCCTTTTGAAACACACTAAACACTCGCACTCGTGAGGCTGTTAAACATGCAGCTCTTTCGTTTCATCCTGATGCTTTTCTTTGCTCTGCAAACACTTCATCCAAATATGTGCAGAAAGTCAGAAAGTGTGTGTTTGTGTTTGTGTGTGCTTTTTTTTCATCTGTCTTCCAGAGAAGACATGGAGTGTTTGACCTCTTGATGAGGTAGAAGATCACTTGAAAAGGTCCACTCTGAGCTCGTCTGAGCGCTGACCAGCCTGACACGACGAGTCCGAAGGAATCAAACTAATCCCGCTGTCACACACTGATGAGCCGTACACCTCCAACCTGACACACACACACACACACACAACACCAACAGCAAACTCTCCCTAATGAGTGACATTTGGAGCCGATGCTAGTGAGTTGTTCTTCTCTCCTGCTTGACTTTGTCTAACGCCCTTCATTACATTGCCATTCTGACATTTCGGGAATGTCAAGCACGACTCCGGGGCTCAGACCTGCGCCCGATGTTTACTTTCCATAAGTCCATTATGATGCTCCTGTCCTGCACGGATCTCTGGAAGGAGGATGTATGATAGCTCAACCGAGCAAGCGTGAGTCCGTAGTGTATAGTTCATAGTTACTGTGTATTGTATTATGGGATGTAATCAGGAGATACCTTATTATCGGGGATGTTGCTTATGTCTGGAAATGAATCATTCTACAGTATAGTGAAGAATTAAAATGAGGTGTAGTAGATTTAAATGTTTTGTTTTTTTTTAAATCATGGAAACGTTTTTTAACATAAAATGAGGTTAAATTGAACTCAGTAATTATGAACAAACAAACAAAAGTAACAACAATTGAAAAAAAAAACATCGTTTTTTTTAGTGTGTGTAATGTTTTGCTATGTGAGCCAATCACAAGCCTCCACTCCACAAACTCCTCCCACTTTCATGGACACTATTACATAACTGAAAACCGAATCCTGATCTTAACTAGAGTATGGATAGTTCTTAGAAATAGGAAGTGGAGAAAAACTCTGCCTCGTACTCCACGCCTGTGTCCTCATTTCCCTTACCGAGATAAGATACGACTCCGAACCAGATTTCACTCGCTTTCGGCCAAAACATGATATCGGTGCTAAAAAGTGTCTCACCAAGGTGAAAAAGTGAATTTTCAGATAGGATCATGTAATTATTTTTATAATACTTAATCCTTCTTATCTCCTGATCCATGCTTCGTTTTTTTGTAAATATGCAAAACACATTTGCTAAATACAGTTTACGCCCTTTTATGTTTTAGTGTCTGTAACTTTTATAAATTCAAATCTTTCAACGATCGTAACTGTCGTTCAGATGAAACTCAGCCAATTTAGATTTCACATGAAAAGACATAAACCTGAAAAAGTGTATTATTTTGAAAAGCAAAAGTGTTAAGATATTGCAACGTGAATTTGACACGGTTACGGACACTACAGATCTTTTGCTTTTTAAGCTTTTACCAAAAACCATCTCTCATGCAGCGCACTGAGGTCACCCAGGGATTTTTCTGGTATATGATGTGTTAACAATAACTATTGGGCAGATTGGAAAAGGCAATTTTAACTAAATAGACCATAAGTGTTTTTTTTTTTTTTTTTATGTTTTATGGCCACATGACATAAGGTGTGTGTTTAATTTGGAGCATTTAAACAAAAACACTGTTGTTAGTGTTATTTGTGGAAAAAAATCTTTAATTTTACACGGAATTCTTTCATGTAAGCAGTGTTTACAGGTCATATGATTCTAGAAGCTCAAACCAATTTTAGTATCAATACTCACGAAGAAATAATTTGTATTTTAAATGATTATTGTTTGAAGCGAGACTGTACAACACTGTAAAAATTATGTGGCACAAATAAAATCTCTCCAAAACGGCTGAAGTTAGGAGAGACTAGAAATTTTTAGGAAAGTAAGATTGGACACTTCCATGTTGCATAAACTTCAGAAGTAGCTTCTTTGGCCAGACACATTTTCTGTTTTATATGTATAACATAAAAAAATAAAATCAGCACCAATACTGTGTTTTAGCCGCTTCATCCAGCAGATCCGCATCACATCCGCCACGGATCCAGATCAGAGTCTTCTGCTATATGAGTCATTAACAATTCTGTTCTGTTTCGTTATCTAGGGTTCAAAAAAACTGTTTAGGCGCTTCCTTTACTTCCTGTTCTGGAGCATGAGCGTGTGTGTGTGTGTGTGTGTGTGTGTGTGTGAGTCTGAAAGCTGAGATGCTCTCCTCACCCGGTCTTCAGGCTAACCAGCGCGTCCGTCACTCCCGTCTGATGGTACTTCACCATGTACTGGTGCATGTCAGGGTAATTCTTACGGATGTTCCTCTCCGTGCTGCCGTTAGGAACGGTCCCGAAACGGAAAGGTGGAGAGTAGGAGTACGGGCTCTGGAACTGAAAACAGGAAAGAAAAAATAAAACAACTCAGAAATGACATAAAAATCACAAAATTACATTGTCTGGAAAAATAAACCCACACACACATACAGACAAAGACACACACGCATTCCGAAGGCTGTATATGAAAAGTTGATTAGCTTCATCTTGTTTTTGTTCTGAGCTACGATATTTATCACAGCAGTGGTTTTATTTTGTACAGTTGAACATCTAAAAAGTAAAAAATATATTAAATGAGTTAATTAGTTGATTAAGTAAGAGACTGATTTAATATCTGCGACTGTTGTTCAGCTCTCAGTGTGTGAGCACCGTCTCTGTCGTCATGCAGTCATTTTTATTTCTCCTCGGTATTAACAGAGACCAGGACAGAGCGACATGACACAAAGGATTTTTCTGTTTGGATTGCGTTCGTGTCCCTGATATACGTATCGCACTGCTGGAGGATGCGTGTGCGAGTCTGATATTCAAGATCTCTTTCTTCACTGACTGTCGATGAAGTCGCATGTCGTTCGTTCGCCCCACGTACTGTACACCCTCCACACACTGTACGTCTTGAACCCGAATGTATTCATTTGACCTCTTATACAAGCAGCGGGTCACATGGCCATACCTGCACGTCTGTAGGCCGTACCTGTGACAGGATCCCAGACCAAGAAGTCGTGTAACACCAGCACGACTGCGTAGATTGTTCGTGTTTTGCGTTATGTACTCAGTCTTGGTTTTAATTTGGTTTCAGATGGGGAACAAGTCCTTCCTGAAGTGCCTTTATGCTGAACAAAGTGCTCCAGGACCTTACAGGGTGTGAAATAAATCTTTCAGAAAATCTTTCCAGGCAGGTACAGTACACGCTCAGGCTATAAAGATTTCTAAATCACAAATTCAGACAGGAAATGTTATGAAAATACTCCTATTGGAATAATGACATAATCCACAGTACATTAGGAGGCCATTCAGACCTGGTCTTAGTGTCTAAATCTTGAGTATAAATTGTAACGTAACCCGCCGATGTTTGGGAAATCCCATTATCTCAAAAAAGCCTTCAGACCAAATACCGATCCGAGTGAAAGTAGAGAAGGGCACACTCTCGTAACTAGTGACATCTTTCACTTCCTTAAAAGGTTAAGCACTTAATACAGATGTGAATCACAGGCAGACTTTGGATTTGATTTGATTCTTATTTCTGGGTGCTGCGATTTTCAATTCGTTTCGTTTCAGTCGTTCTAATGTTTACTGTCAGATTTGCCTCGAGCAGCTCAAATTCAAATTTGATTTTTCACGTACAGAAGTTATACACGCTACGACATGCAGTGAAATTCTTATACAGCTGTTTCTTATACAAATGTAAAAATAGAAAAAAAATGACACTGGAAACTGAATTACATTACAATTGAACAATTGAAATTGACACATAAGATAAAGGTGTGATTTGCAATTTTATGAAATTGAAACTAGACATTAAGTTTACAAATTAAAATAAAATGTAAATAGAATTTTAAATTGCCAGTTAACGAAATGTACAAAATGAAAATGTACTGTGTGAGAAGCAAAAAAAGTTAAAAAATATAAATATAAAATGCTATGTTCAGTATTTATACAGCTATATTTCTTACAGGTTTTGAAGTATTAAAAACTATTAGAACACCGGAATGCTGCTTATCTTTTGTTACTGATTAAATGTCATGTCCCGCTAGTCTTCCGCTCCACACTCCAGACCAGTAAGTGGTGGTATTGCGCCAAAAGTTGCAGGAAAAGAAGAAGAGTTTTTGGGAAAGATGGAAGCAGTTTCTATTTTCTGCAACTTGAAAATTGTAGAACATTTAAACATTTGTAAGTTTACTTACGCAACCGGTGCGACTTGATTCTGAATTGAAAACTGACTCGACTATTAAATTAATCATATCAGCCAACAAACGATCAACTGAATGGTGTAATCAATTAAATCGCACGGTTCTAGAATTTAAATGCTTATAAATGTGACAGGCGTTCGAGTCAGACCGGGACTTGTGACGAAATTTCTGGTAAATGGAAGTGTAATACTGATTGACATTTACAGGAGACTTCAACCACAGTACTTTTCCACACGTTTAGGCCATTAAAGGAGTTCCTGGGAGGCCGGCGTTCCAGACCGACAGTCTGGTCCTGGCTCTGGCGTACTGAGAAAACTGGTATCCAAGTACTAGTGAAACACTGGGATGAGTACATTAGTGAAGCAGATTATATAGAGAGATAAGAGGCGTTTTTACTCTCAGGACTGTGTTCTGTTATTCTGTACAAACAAAAGTCTCAGTTTGACTTGAACGCCCTGGTAATACAGCACTGATGGGGACGCTGTGAGGTGGAGATAATCAGCCATGGAAACATCACGCCCTGCACCATTCTAGTCGTATCGCTTTGAAACACCTACTTCACCGCGCGCAGGAGAACCTTCACCATCCAGACCCGGTGTTTTTTAACCCACTTTAGAAGGGCGCTGATTAATTGTGCATCTCCATAATCCTGGACTCGACATATAATTACTGTTAATTAGTTACGTTGATAAATACATATCTTCATAGCTCTGTGTGTGTGTGTGTGTGTGTGTGTGTGTGTGTGCGACTGGATGAGATCGAGTGCTCCACTCTTGTTAAGAGTCTGTTAGCGGTTTGTTGGAGTGTCGTTGTGTGAACGGAATAACAATGAAGACAATCCTGACAGCGCACTGGCTCTATTATAGATGAAAGCAGCTCAATTTGTAATCTCTAAGCGTCTACCTGCGTAAAAGATAACACACGTCCTGTAAGTAAGGATTAAACACGATAAATATGAACGGATAAAAAAAAAAGTAAAGGTGTCGATGTTTGATGGAAACTGTAACTCCTGGTAGATTTCTGTGATATGTGAGGGATAAACCAGTCCAGGAAGTTGTGCTGTCAGAAAAGAAACAACGTCCGGGTGATGAGAGTGACTCCGCTTCATCACTAGATCTGTGAATCATGGGTCGGCTGTCCACTCAGTTCAGTAGCACTAATGTTTATACTTTGATCTGTCCCAAGCAGTTTCAAGTACACTGGGCCGTCGCCAACCAAATGCCCCGCTTTAAGCATTTTCACCTTAAGAACGGAAATTTAGTAAGAAATTTGCCCAGGCATATAAAGAATATTCAGCATACAAGCAACAGAACCGAGCCGAACTGGACGCCAGCTAAGTTGCACGTATGTCTAAGAGCCGTTTAAAACTTGTTTGCATCAGTGGAAAGTCAAGCGAAGTGTCTTTACATATTTTTGTTTGTGGTTTTTTTTTTTGTATTTTGTGTAAGATTTAGTGAAGACGTAGCACCGCGGGTCCCGAGAATGTTATCAAGGACGGTAGCAAGAAGAAAAGAGAGCCGCTTTCAGTTTGGTTTGAGGAATTATAAATTAAGGTCATTAATGTCTATTTATTTCATATTTGACTTCATTTACATGTCTTTTCTAAACGTTTTGATAGTTTTTATATGCAAAAATATGATTATAGTCTTGGAAATTGGTAATATTGGTAATATTTTTGGGTGTCTGGAACGGATTATCTGCATTTACGGTCTTTCCTATGGGAAAATGCCTTTCACAATACAAAATTTCGCCTTAAGAACTCGCCTCCGGAACGGATTAAATTCGTATGCAGAGGCACCGCTGTATTAAAAATGACTAAAACATCTAATGAGCACTGGAGCGCTGTGTAACTTGGATTGATAATTGTTTAAAATGGCATGTCTCATACAAAGAAATAAAATTTTTATCCTGCTGATATAATTTTTACGCGGCTCCCCTCTCCAGTCCAGTAGGTGGGGGTATTGCACCGACCACGCAACAAAATATTGATTAAATTTCAGAATGATTGATTATTGATTATTGAATTATATGATTAAATTCTACAGCTCTGTTTATCACTCCTGATGATCGCTGATAGTATTCGCTAAAGTCTGTGAGAGAAGTAAAACTATTTCCTCATTTAAGTGAAAAAGCTTTGATTTTAATTTTTTTTAGCAAAATCTTCCAAATGAAATGCTAAAATCTTAACCTGTATAATCTATTTACTTAAACATGTCGATTAGATTGAATTTACTATAAAAATATATTATCATCATCATCATCATCATCATCATTATTATTATAGTGTACTTGCCTCCCATCCTCACCAAAGTCTCGCAGCTCGTGCATGATTTTCTTTCCCTTTCCATTCCCCTGCTAATGTGGCTAATATTGCACACAATTAGCATCATGTTCTGGTTCGACAGACACCATTTAAGTCTAATCTCAGCCTAAAAGTCACCATTACTTTTAACTCTATTTTGCTCCTTTCAGCCTGGGGCTGTTTAATGATCTAGAACGAGATTTATTATCATTTCAGATCGTTCCCTTTCTATTAGTTAATCATTATTAGACACTTATTAAACATCGTGGAAGCACTGGATACGGTTCAGTCGGAGGAACTGTCCGGGTGAACCTGTAGGTGGAGTTCAGTTACAGTTAAAGGGAAGATAATACCAAGAAATAAGAGATTATTTTACAAGAGTAGTGTGGGAAAAGTTGTTTAAAAAACTAAACACACACGCTGACACTGGAGACTCCTTCCATAAAGGTTGAAGACAGAAAACTAACCAAATGGAAGACGGATTTACTTTGCTTATGTGTTTATGAGCACGCGCATGAGGCGTTGCTATAGAAACGATGTATTAGTCCTGTATTAATAATCCAGTATTAGTACCGTATAGTGGAAATATACAATATAGAAAATTAAAGAGGATATCTGTAACTGGAAATGAATCAATACTTTGTGCCAAATCAGAATCCGAAAAACAGCGCCGCGCCGTGAGCCGAGGTGCAGCAGGACTTTGGGAGTAGGATTCTTTTAAAAATACAATAAATTAGCTTTCATTTTATTCCTTTTTATTAATTCTCATACACATAATGAAACACAGATTTATTTTGGAGTATGAAATAGCGCCGTGGTTGTGTTTATTTCCAGGCTCCGTGTGCTCTGGGTATAAATTACAGCAGGAATAATAATAATGAAAAAGTAAACACTCCGCTACATTAATGCTGTAGAGACCGAAGCTATTGCTTTCTCATGTTTATTAGCTCTGTGTACGGCACACTACTGTCAGAGCTGCTGTTACAGACAATGAATCAACTCGGTGCTTAGGAGTTCTTTGCAGGAAGACTGTAAGTCAATTACGAGGGATGTTCAAGTCAAACCGGGACTTCTGATTGTTCAGAACACAGTTATGAGAGTAAAAACTCCCTTTATTTCTCTATATAATTCCCTACTACACTAATGCACTTATTCCAGCGGTTTACTAATGCTAGGAAACCATCTAGGGAGAAAGTTTTCCCAGTGCGCTGGAGCTGTGATTCGACTGCCTGCTTCACGTTTGAAACCTCCCAGGAACTCCTTTAATGGACCAAACATGTGGAAATGGGTGTTGTTGGTGAATGATTATGTATACATAGACAGATGTGTCTCTCCCACCATTGATTTTCAAGGCTCAAGCGTTCCACTTGCTGTTTGTTCACAGGAATGACTGCAGTGGGCTCCGAGCCACTTCGGCCGGGATCGTCATTCACGGATGTTCTTTAAAATGTTTGCACAGTTCAAATGTTTCACTGCGGCTAATCATCGTCTCATCACCATCATGTGGTGATTTAAGTCTTAATCGATCAATCGAGTTTATTTACTTTTATTCCCCTGTAATTTTATGACAATTCTCGGTTTGTCTTGAATCAAGAATAATATTCATGTTAGACGGCAATTTCTTTTTTAGCACCAACATCTTAGAAAGTGCAGAACGTTGATGATCCCCAACTCAATCAATTAATCTTTAGTTTTAAACCTAAGAAAAGAAACAGCGTCATTTGTATTTGTGAATTATGTTATGCTAACTGAAACCTGTGGCTAAATTAGCATAACAGCTAAACGTCCAACCTGCAGAAACAGCAACAGGATGGATGTTGAGCTGTTATGCTAATAGTACAATAGTGACTGCCAACAAAATGCTGAAGTCGGCTAGCTAGACATTATACTGTTAATAACTGGGGGTTTAACACAGCTCACTTCGGTACTGTAGTTAGCAAAATAATTCAAACGATTCTCAGATATATATACGAGATTAGAGTAACAACGGCTTACCTTTTTATCGCTCAGTCCCGTCACCTGATCCACAAACTCCTCCTGGATCATAAACGCAGCCAGGTTGGCAGTGTAGCTGGCGAGGAAGATGACGGCGAAGAAGGCCCACACGGACACGATGAACTTGCTCGTGGTGCCTTTGGGGTTCTGCACGGGGACGGAGTTGTTGAAGACCAGACCCCAGAGCAGCCACACGGCCTTACCCATGGTGAACGAGGGTCCGTGCGGGTCTGAAAAAAGACACGAACCGCGATCAACTCGAGTCCGGTTTCTCCAATTAAAATTCGGTAAGGTAGGTTTTTCGCATGAAATGAATGTTTTAATCTGTTTGCTCAGTCACGAGAAGCTGCTCTGTAATAAAGTTGCCCTGGTGCCGGGGGTTATACGTAAGAAAAAGTTAGCATTCAGCAGTTTCACATGGATGAAGCGCAGGAGTAGCATATGGATATAATTTATCCTTGGGGATGATTTTAATTGCTGTTTTTGCTCAAGGCTATTTACTGAAGAAAGAATTAATTTAACACTGCGGAGTGGTGTTGTGGATGAGTACGGAATAATAATGTTACGGGAAGATAATCAGTTCAGAGGTGGGGAGTATGTTATATACTGTAAGTCACCATATCAATGATTAGACACATCATACATTACTCTGACGAATCAGAATCCAGAATTCAACTGTACTGTGGTATAAATGATCGTTTATATCGAGTTTAGCTAAATGGAGTGTTTTTCCAGGTTTGAACATTGAAGTTATTCTGCATGTCTAATGTAAGCTAACGTAATGTAGCCCAAGCTCTTGGTTTTATTTCAGGTATAAAAATAAAAAAATTTAATAAAAAAAACTGTATCTGACGGCAAGAGGAGGGAGGAGTGTTTTGAGTTTTCTTGGCTCATCATCGGTACGTAAGTGTAGGCGGAGGCTGGAGGAGGAATTTAACTGAAATGTATTATCTGCAAAAGAATCGAAGTCGATCAATAGCTATCCCGGGCACAAAATCCATCAAACACGCGAGCTGTGATATGTAATGCTCACTTTGGATTAAACCGCAGGACCTGAGGTCAGCTGTTCTTTGGCCAGTTAAGGATTTTAATCTTTCTAAAAGAGCTCTATTTGGAACCGTTTCGTAGAAGGAAATCCAAACTTCCCTTGAACGGGGATCGCAAACAAAGGACGCATTAGGTGCTACATTGATTATGAGAAACTGTGATGTCATGCAAGAACTATTTTTTGGTTGATGGAGCTTTGTGGAAATTCGTTACTCGGTTTATTGTAGCAAGAAAAAAAGTAAAAAGTAAAAAAAAATAAAATCCTTTAAACTTTTCAGGCTCTTTTATTTGTAAGAGTGTGGATTTAATCTCATGCCCAGGGGGTGTGCATCACTCTCAGGAATTAAATCTGTACCTCTATAACACCCACAGGAAAACTTTCATTTCGTGTATCGACTGCTTTAATGATGCTGGTGGAGATTCTGAAGCTTTCTGCCAGAAAAGTGAACAACATATACGTTATAGAGACGCAGTGTATCAAACAGCAGACAACGGCAGTTTCTACTTAAATTGTCATCGTCCTCAACAAAAACAGTTCTTAAAAGTTTATTATCTTATTACGCATTAAGTCGAGTTATTTGTGTTGTTTAGCCGGTTGCAGCTGGTTCAGAATGCTGCTGCTCCTCCCATGATGACAAGCTAAGGGTGACGGTGGCAAGGAAAAACTCCCTGAGATGGAAATGGGTAGAAAGCTTGAGAGGAACCAGACTCAACAGGGGAGCCATCCTCATCTGGGTGATTTTAAGATCTCATCAGATCAGACACATTCCTCCACTTGTTCTCTTAGATCCTCAGATCGACTTCTTTCTACTAAACCCAGGTTTGTAACTAGAGATGGTCATGGCTTTGATGTCGCCATCTGAGATTTTGGAATAGCTTAACTTATTTTATTAGAGCTGCCCCTAACCCGGAAATCTTCTAATAGGGTGTTGAAAAGGGATGGGAATCACCAGGGACCACCCGATATGATGTTATCACGATACCTAGGTGCCGATTCTATTTGTATTGCGATTAAATATAGATATAAATATCGCAATTCAATTTAATTTTTTTTTTGTTGCCTGTACCACACAGGATAAAGTGCTGCCTGCCGATGCGTAAATAGTTCAGAGCGCACCACCTGTAGGATTATAGAGGAATGGCACCATTTTATCAGGTGACGATACATGAATTGCCACATCACGTTACATCACTAAGGCGATTCTCCCCTGGTGTTAAAAGCTATTTTTTTATGCTTCTTGATCATCTTGATATCGACACTGATATGGATATCAATGCAGCGTCACCTGAAGCTTTTTATGTCACAGTGTTTGTCTATGATTGTATAGTTTGTAGTATATTTGTTGTAAAGCGTTACAAATGCTCATTTCTGATTGGCTGACGGATCTTAATGAATAATATCTAGATATTTCAATAAAGACTGATATTTTTTTAAACTTGGTAAGCATAATGTATACATAATAATTGTACCTGTTTTCTGTCTTGTCTGTGATTTTTTTTTTTTCGACTTCACCTCAGTGCTATCTCTTACTTGGTCACTTCTAGAAGATACTAATATTAGGTGCTTGGCCCGAGGCTCTCCTTTACTCAAGTAAGATGAAGGAGTTTACACAGTAATTGACCAGGTTTCTCTGACCTTCGGGACTTCCGAATAAAGAACAGCCGCAGGAAGTGATCGTTACCGTACCTTTGCCCTGGGCCAGGTTCCTGTTAAAGCCCAGAGGACTGATGTACTCGAACATGAACACGGCCATGGCGGTGACCAGGAGCAGCATGACAAACATCATCACCCACACGGACGCACTGAAGGGCTCTGAGGGAGACGAAGAAGAATCATAACAGCATTTATCATCAGAGACTTCAATTTTCCATCCAAGAAATTTATTTCCTGGCAAAAACCATCCTTAAAATGACCCTTTTTGAAAATAATTATTTGTATTTTAATTGAAGAAAAGGTTAGATGTTTACATCACTCAGCATGAACATGAATGTCTGGGCAATATTAGACTTGCACTGGTTGTTTTTTATTTTTTTTTTCTGGGGCAGAATGATTGTACAACTCACATCTTCATTAGAACAAAATGTCAAGAATCTGATCTGGCAGCAGATCTGAGAAAGAGTATATCAGATTTACACCAATCATGAATGTCTCTTGGACCATTTGTAAACACCTACAGACTCCAATATCTGCTCAAACTATTGTACAGCATGTACAAGTTATTGTGAGGTGGAGCCACTTTGACCAGGTCGGGAAGAAGATCCAAAACCTCATCTAAGAGGAAATTGGTTCAAAACTTCAAGAACAACCCAGGAACCACCAAGACACAGGCCCGACATGGACTGGAAGCTGCTGAAACACCAGTGTCACTGTCTTCAGTCAAACCGGTTTTACATCAACATGGACTGTAGGCCTGGAGTCTGAGAAAGGTGTCTCAGTCACACCTTCAAGCTCGAACTCAAGGTGCAGCCGAGCACATAGGTAAAAAGAAAAAGCCTTCTGGAGGAAGGTTTAGACCAGAGGTGTGTTTGGAGGAGTAAAGGTGAGGCATTTAATCCCAAGAACACTGTAGCAGCTGTTAATCATGTTGGTGGGAGCATCACGCTCTGGGGATGATTTACATTGAACTTGGAACTTAGAGTGAATGGAATAATGAAGAACGAGGAGTACCTCGAAATGCTTCAGCAAAATCTCAAATCATCAGATAACACCTGGAGTGTTCCAACAGGACAATGTCCTTAAACACACATCAAAGCTGGATGTGGAATGGATAAAACGGGATAAAACTTTTGAATACTTGTGGACCGTGCTTATGAGTCTGGTCTGTGCCAAAAAAAAACATGTTTAACTATCTAAAGAGGGTTCTGCCAGAAGCTTGTCAATGGTGAATAAGAGCAACTATTAAGAGTGAGACTCACTAAGGGACGTCCAACTTGGTCATAGTTGTTCTGTATGTACGTATAATTTACACCTTGTGTTGACATTAAAACTTGTGTACAAAATTCTTTAAGTTTTCTTCTATTATTCTTCTATTTATTATTAATTAATTGAAATGTATACTGTTTAAGACACTTTTTAGCATTAGGATTATTATTATTATTATTACTGTATATACGATACAATAAATTATTTTTTTTTAATCTACAAAGATTCCGATATTTATGTATTTACATATATATATATATATATATATATATCTATATATATATATAAA
>JAOVVA010000026.1:12517674-12530313 GCA_028565275.1 Leiocassis micropogon
ATTTGACCATTAATTTTGTGACATTATAGGGGAAGCTGAGCTTCCCTTGCAGTCTTAAAGAAATCGCCACTGTTTGAAACTAAATATTTTTTCAAACCAAAATTGGCTTGAACAAGGTGTTACCACGTGCGTATAAAATTGTAGCATTTAATTTAATTTTTTTTTAAGTGAAGTTCCCATTCCAGTTAAGGAAATAAGAAAAACTCTACAAACACCATCCTGAACCACTTTGGTAGCTAGCAAACTTACATAGTAGCATAACTACTAACAATACAACTGCTAATATGATTACAGGCGTTACCAACTTAAATTTTGCATGTTGCTTTTATATAATGTCTTTAATCCAAAAATAGGTTTGTTAACATTTTTTTGTTTAGTTTTTTTAACCAGAAGTACAGTATATGATCTTCCCACCTCCGGTCTCAAACTAAGCGCAAGATGTATGCTAAACAATTCTAAACATTGTTAAACAACACTGCTGAGGAGCCACTGGAGATACAAAAGTATTTTTATGGCAATTATTTTGTTTCCTCATCTCATACAGTAGTAATGCCTCTGTCAGACCCAGCTGTCCCTCCGTGTTCCTCTTACTTGGTTTAACAACTAATCCTCCTATTCGGTGGCTCACCCATGCTGAGAATTCTTATATATTTTTACATCACGCCTGCATGAGGCAGCTTAGCCCCCTTGCTCAGGTTGTTTGCTGAGGTGGACGCCTCACGCTGACACCGATAATTACACCGCAGGGAGCGTCGCTCAAGCGTCATGTCCTAACCATCCTGGGAGAACCATCTTCACGCAACAAAGGCTTTAAATCAAATAATTTAGTACACGGTTCAACATCATCGCCGCTCTAGCGTGTCTAGTAGAGATACAATGTTTTAATGGAATATAGATTTTACAATAAGAGTGTTTTAAACATTTGAAAGCGTTTCTACGTCAAAATAAACATGCAAAAATTGTAGCATCAGGAAGCGCGTGTTCAGGGATACGGCTAATATTTAAGTCTGTGTGGAATTTGCTAGACTAGCTTACTTATGTTTGGAATTTCTGATAGAATTCTTACGTCCAAACTCTTCATTAGTTAAATTAGCTAACCTGATTTTTGAGAGACATTCATGCTAGTCATCTAACACAAGCTAATCTGACAGGATGACTGACATGTTAAATCCTTCTTTTAAAATATTTTGAATGTTCATTGCCATCACTTGCTCCTGCTAGCCAGCTAACTAGCAGAACCTTTTGACAGGATTTCTAATTAATTAATTAATTAATTAAAATCAGTCCTGTTTTATGAACTGTTTTTTCTTCACTCTTGACACTTACTAAAATACCTGACAGTATTTATGACATTATGAGATTATACTGGTTAAGATGGCTAATTTGACAAACCACTTTCTTAAATATACATAATCGCCACTGGTAATGCTAACCAGATAGCTAAGCTAATCTGACAGGATTTTTTTTAGAAACTTTCAACCATGTATTCATTTAATTTTCACTGCTGACCTTAAATTAAATAAGCTAACCTAAGACAGTTCTGAGATTTTAGGGTTATGCTGATGCTAGGCGGCCTGCTAACATGAGCTATCCTGAGGGGATTTATTGTAATGTTCACAGCTAATGTTAACCTGCTAACACTGATGAGCTAACCTGACAGGATATCTGGAAGAAATTTAGTCATGCATTATTAAAACATTAAATCTTAAAGAGTTAACACTAAATAGTTGATAAAATTAATCTAATCTGACAGGATGTCTGGGGGAAAGAATTATTTGGGCTGTTTAAGATCACTTGTATCACTTGAAAATCAGTAGCTAGTCAGCTAATTGGGTTTTGACTTAGCTAGTATCCTTAATTTATGGTGTGTGTAGCGTCTTAGTCCTGGAGGAATGTCATTTCATTTCACTGTGTTCTGAACTGTATATGGTTGAAATGACAAAAGCCTACATGACTTGACTTGAAAATAACTTGAAATACTGTATGTTGAAAATCTTATAATGCTAACATTAAAATCTAACTAAACAAGCTAACCTTGTTATTGGTAATGATGACCAGCTAGCTATAATGAGCTAACTGAACAGGATGTCTTGGAACATTTTAAGTGTTCATAATATTAACTCCTTTTTAATGTGAGTTTTGATTTATAATAAATTCCTAAAGCTATATGTTTAAATGTTTATAACCTGCACTATGCATGCTAACCAGCTAGTTAAATAAGCTAACCTAAGCTAAACGCTTTCTGGGAAGACTATTTAAATATTTGCAGACTTACTGCTTGCACTAAATGAGCTACCCTGATAGTGTTCCTGAGAAAAGATTTAAAGCCTTAAATGTTTTTGCTAGCTAGAGTGAGCTAACCTGACAGGATTTCAGCGGTGCCCTACTGAGTCATATTTGAAAACATTTGCATACTCCCGGTTACGTAATGTCATATAAGCTGTAATTTTGCATACGCTTTGGAAAAAATATCTTGAATGTTTACTGCTGAGCAAAAGTTTTGAGCTGAAGTTTTCCAGGAAACTCACACGACCCACAAAACTCAGCCAATCCATAATAAGCGAGCATGGCGGTTTATTTACATCTCGCGTTTCTGTTCCTGTAGGGTTTTGCACTTCCAGAGAGTCTTGTATGAAAATAGAACATTTTGTAATAAATGCAGTATGATCAGCTCCTTGTCTTTCTTCTCGCCGCCTCCTCCAGGCCTCAGAAACGGGACTTGGCTCTGCTACTGCCTTTAGCTTCGTATGTTATAGAGCTGGCCTTTCGCCAAGATATTTATATTCCTTTTCACATGTAAGTAGTGATTACTGCTTAGTCGCTTCGCATTACTCTGGAACTGATCTGTGTGTTTGTTCATTTCATGGATTTAGTGTAAAAACAACGAGCAGTAGCTTATTTTAAGGTGAGACGCTGATTATTTTCCCATAACAGCATGCCCTGTGGTGTGTTATTCCTCTTATGATATTTCATTTTGCCAACACTTACAGATTTTATCGATCACACCCACACACATACATTTTCTTAGCAATAATTAATGTTGCAGAACATCCATGATATACATCCATTAAAGCAGGTGTTTCTTCACCATTATCTCCTTTTTTCTCATCACGTCTTGTGACCAAGATCTCCACACAGCAGAACCTCTTCCATCCAGTAGATGTCGATGAATTATTGTTTTTACTGTGGACACTATTGTTATTATTCACAACTAATGCTATAATGCTAACTATTTGGGCAAATCAGTAATGACATTGAACCCAAATACATATACTTCAATATGGAGTTGGTCCCTCTTTCCTTTTGCAGCTATAACAGTTCTCACTCTTCTTGGAAGGCGGTCCACAAGATTTTGAAGTGTTTCTGTGGAAATTCGTACCCATTCAGTCTGTAGAGCATTTATGAGGTCAGACACTGATGTTGGAAGAGAAGGCCTGGCTCGCATTCTCCATTCCAATTCATCCCAAAGGTGCTCGATGGGGTTGAGGTCAGGGCCAATCAAACTCAACAAACCGTGTCTTTATAGTCCTCCCTTTGTGAACTAGGGCACATGTTGGAATAGAAAAGGGCCTTCCCCAAACTTTTGCTACAAAGTTAGAACCATAGCATTGTCCAGTATGTCTTGGTATGCTGAAGATTGCCCTCCACTGGGGATAAGGGGCCTGACTGAAACACCTGAATTCAATAATTAACAGGTTTGGCCAAATACTTTTGTATATGAGAGAAATGTAATAATGCATTATAAAACACTGAATCTTGTAGCACTCAACAGTTGGCTAAACTGAACTAAACGGACAGGATTATTTTGTACACCTGATAAAGCTAGTCATCTAAAAAATGAGCTACTGTAACCTGACTGTATTTCTGAGTAAAAATTAAAGGTACTTTATAAACGTAATTGCTAATGACTCCCTAAAGTAACTAGCTAAAGTACTAGCTAGTTAAGCAGAGATTTTGTGTTAAAACTGTAGAAAATTTAAAGTCACTTTTAGAAGATTATGTTCACACTATTATGACCAATCAGAATCCAGAATTCAAGAGCCATTATTTTGTTAAACCGCATTAGGTAAAATTAGGACAAGCTGACGAGGACACTTTTTAAAAATCATTGCACTCTCTTTGTCTCTCTCTCTCTCTTGCCTGTATGAAAGCAGTTGGATGTCAGAAATGCAGTGCTTGTCCAGGTGGCAGAGACACATGGTTTGTAGCGGCTGCCATCAACCCAGCTAGATGCCAGACCGATCCATTTCACACCGACAACAACTGATTGGCCACTCCAAGCCAGTCCTCGGGGCACTCCAGCATCTTTAGTGCAGATTGTCTATATGTGTGTGTTTGTGCGTGCTCATCCATGTGTGTCTGTCTGTCTTTCTGTCGAAGTTTATAAGTGTCGCTGTGAGAAAAAAAACAAAAGAGACAGATAAAAAAAAAAACACGTCTATGTCTATTTGCTCAGCTGTCACACCTCTCGACTCCGGAGCTCCTCGTCATCCCGAGCCGAGTCTTCCATCCGCCTGAGGACGCATAGATAAATATTTATTCCGGCGCTGGAGCCTACAGGGTCCGGGTCAGCGCGTCTCCATGCTGCACTTTCGTAATAATGAAATTCCAAAAGCAAACTCCGTTTTTGATTAAGTCCAGGTTCAAGCCGGCATTCGGAGTCCACGGACTGCAATCATATCTGCCGTCTCGAAAGCTATGATTAAGTGCTATTTTCAGACCGGGGGCTTCGGGTGCAGGTTAAAAGAAGTCGTCGAGTGAAGTCAAGAGTGCAATATTGGCCTGCAGAGCGCTTTAAGTTGTAATGGATTATACGACATGCGCGCAAGGTGTAATTACGGCGCTGCCATGCGCGTGATCGTGAATTAGTAACACGTGATTGCGTGTTTATGGCATATACGTATGGGCATCGTGGGGGTTTTAGAGAGTAATGTCAGCCTTGGAAAGTCGTAAATGTCTAGGGTTTTATGTAACGTAATTGATTTTCTGACCCTTCTGAGCAATATGATTGCTCAGGAACTAGAGAGCTGGTTACAGAGAACATCAAAGGGTTAGTTTGGTTCTTCTCAAGAGTTTTTTTTTTCTTCTATGTACATTACCACAGGCCTTGGATGTTATAAATCTTCTAGTTCTGCACACCGAGTGTGAGGATTGTCACCAGAAAAACGAGTACAATGTAATTAATCAGGGACAAAGTGAACAGCCTTCGTTTCAAGCAAAAATGCATTCCAAAGGTCAGCTGAGACTCATATGCAGCTTCTGCAGTCCCACTGAGCCAAACTGAGTTTAAATCTTTTAAAGATATGGTTTATTTAGTAAGAAAAAAACTCTTTTCTTTCCTCGGAAATAGCTGTATGGATAGTTCTGATTAGCCATATGGCTAGTTAAATTTGTAGTAACCTCATTGTAATTGCCAAGCTGCTGTGTTGCATTGAGAAACAAAACGATGATCTGTTACAGAAAAAACACCAACTCGGGGTGATAACTGTAACTCCACTTCATCACACCACCATCTATGGCCTATCGTTTACACTCCATACAGCGCATTCGTTCCACAAAAGAGGTGTCTGAAAGCAAAACCCGATCAATTAGCCGTCCGCTGTGCTCGCCTGACACACAGACGTTTATGAAAACAGAGAGCTGAATCCAGTAGCACGCCGAGGCTAATCACTCCTCTTTGTGTGTTCTCTGTTTGCGTCGGATCTACTTCGTCGTTTTTAATGAACGTGGCCACGACAGATGTTTATGAAACGTGAAGCTGGTGTTCAGCGGGGATCGCAGACGCCAGCTTTTGTAATAACGACTATCATTTACGCAAATGTGCTTTTCAGCAAGCTGTCATTATCTGCACAAAAAAAGAGATATTTTTGAAAAAGAATGGACTGTTCTGTACATTTTTAGTTTAGAAAAAACAAACCCACACTTTTAGAATTTAAATGCTCATGACCTTTATGACGTCTTTCACAACTTCTGGCAAAATGGTGCTTCTGGGTCAGCTCTCAATAATAATAGCCCATGATGTCATGGTGGCATTATGTTTTATTTTTATATCCCCATATTTTTTTTATGGGGAATGTTTTTTTATTTTTTTATATTTTAATAAGTGGAACGACAGTGATGCAGACTCCAGCAGTAGCTTGGACAAAAATAACACTGACGTACACGATTCAGACACAGACTATGACGTGTCTGCTGACCAGCTCGCCAAGGCTCAGTGGGTGAGAGACATGTTTGGGAAGGAGAGGGAGGATTTCGGAGAGCTTTGTGTATTCCAAGATAACCGGAAATATCACCCACGCTGTAAGAGCCGGTGTTCGCTGCAAGCCAGGGGTAAAGTTTAGCCTTCCTGACGATTGACTGCTGTTTCAGGTGTTTTCCAGAATGATCAGAAAGGAGTGACAGAAAAGAAAACTTTAATTTGGCTGTGTGTCACCACGGGCATTCTCCAGCTGACAGCCAGAAGATATTATTGGCAACAAAAGAAGTGGGTTTTCAAGGCATCTCCATCAAGCTGTGGAAAGTAAGATGGCTTCTCAAATACAGTAGCATCTACCTCTCAATTCAATAAGGTAAATACTGTAGCTTTGTGACCCTCTCAAAGCAACAAACATGGTGTCAAGGTGTGGGACATAAAATTCTACTGTCTAAGAATGTTATTAACTCCCAGGTCTTCCCAAGGCACGAAGGGAAACAGAAGAACAATCATGTCATCACAGATTTACCCAGACCCTTTTACAAGATTTTCCATGGACCACTTCTTCTCAAGTGGGAGCGTTTAAGCTTGTCATGCTTTTGGAGGACACTAATAGACCAGATGCCTGAACCAAAAGGGACTCCTAACAAACAAAGCGCTGAGTAAGCAGGCTAGCAGGCTACTTTTGAATTGAATTGAAAAATGAATTAAAGCTGGCTCAAAATAAAGCCTGCTGTGGTAATGTCTAATTCCTGTGATCCCACTGAGGAACTTCTTCTTGCCAGTCAACACCGACATATAAGGTGTCCTGGAGAAAGAACATTCACAGGCATGAACAAGAGTGGCAGAAGAACATGGCACAGGAACTCGTTACTCCAGTGACTGCAAGGATTGCTGCTTAACCAACAGCAACTGATGGAGCCAGATCTTAGCATGATTGTGATATACTCTTTGAGAAGAAAAGAGTTTTCAGGGGGAGTGAGATGGAAAGAAGTGGCACTGAAGACCATGGCAGTGCCATCATCTGTGGTTGGAGAGTGTTAGAACGTGGCTGTAAGTGCTTGAAGTGTGAGCATGTGCATGCACATCTTCAATTATATACAAACTGGGATATAGTTACTATACAGTTATAGTTAATGCACAACCAGTAAAGATAAAATAAGGAAAATATATCACGTTATTTTTTAGTCTTTTTTATATATTAATAAATGATAAGCCAATAAAGCTAAACGTTCACGTTGTAATTTTAAAGTTTTCATTTCATGTTTCTGTCTGTTTCAAAAGGTGTTAAGGTTTTAGTGAATGGCAATGATTCTGACAATTTTAAGAAAACTTCAGGAAAACAACGCTTTGGGCTTAGAGTGTTTTTTTTTGTTTTTTTTAACTCTTGCCTCACGGATTAATGATTTAATAATCCCACTAGGATTTTACAGAGAACTTTTAAGAGTTCCCTCAGAAGTCCAGGAAGTATTCCTTTCACAAATATTAGAACGTTTGCTGAGTCTGAAACTGATGTTTTTTTTTTTTTTATTTATTTATTTTTTATAAAAAAGCAATTTGCTAGTATGTGCCGGTCAATGTGTGAACATTGAGAAAACCACCTGTAGGATTATAGAGGAACTGCAACATTTTAACACCTTAAATGCAATCATATATAAAATAAAAAGATAATTTAAAAAAAATCTATTTTGGATTTTGGTGTGGCGATACATAAATTACCACACAAAACAATCACAAAACATTACAGAATATATTTTTTTTCTCCATCTCTACTGAAAATGTTAACAAAGTTTGTGTGGAAATGTACAACCCCAAATCAGAAAAAGTCGGGACAGTATGTAAAACGCAAATAATAAAAAACAAGTTTACTTTGATTTGTATTTCACTGCAGACAATACAACAGCACATTATTAACGTTTTCCTCATTAATTTATTTTTTTTCTCAAAATAAACATGTATTCCATTTTTGGTTCTTGCAACACATTTCAAAAAAGTTGGAACAATAAAGCATTTACCTGTAATGTTGCCATTATTTTTCACGACACTTAAAAGACGTTTAGGAACTGAAGACACAAAGTGATTTAGTGTTTTAGGTGTAATTTTGTCCCATTCTTCCTGCAAACAAGTCTTAAGGTGGGCAACAGTACAGGTCTTCATTGTCGCATTTTGCACTTCAAAATCTCGATGTACTTTTCAGCATTAATGGTGCAAGTTACCTTTGCCAAGGGCACTGACACAACCCCATACCATGACAGACCCTGGCTTTTGGAGTTGTTTCTGTAACAGTCTGGATGATCCTTTTCTTCTTTGGTCCAGGGCACACAGCGTCCATTTCTCCCAAAAAATACCTGAAATACTGATTCATCTGATGACGGTACATGTTTCCACTGTGTGATGGTCCATCCCAGATGCCTCCGAGCCCAGAGAAGTCGATGGCGCCTCTAGACACTGTTAACATAGGGCTTCCTTTTGGCACAGTACAGTTTTAACTGGCATTTGTGGATGTAACTACGTATTGTATTGTGGTACTTGACAAAGGTTTACCAAAGTAGTCCTGAGCCCATGTGGTGATATCGTTTATACTGTAGATAAATGACGATTCTTTATGCAGTGCCGCCTCACGGTAATCACGGTTGTTCAGTTTAGGCCTGCGTCCTTGTCCTTTACGCGCTGAAATTCCTCCAGATTCCTTGAATCTTTTAATTAAGTTATGCACTGTTGAAGGTGAAATATCCAAATGTCTTCCCATCTTTCTTTGAGGAACATTGGTTTTAAACATTTCAATAATTCTGTCACACATTTGTTGGCAAACAGGCGATCCTCAGCCTATCTCTGCTCCTAAAGGACTAGACCTTTCTTGGGTGCTGCTTTTGTACCAAATCATAATTAAAGTCACCTGTTGGCATCACCTGTTTGAAATCACATCATTATTTAACCAATTTACCTGATTACTAGCCCTAAATTGCTCCTGTCTCAACCTTTATTGGAATGTGTTGCAGGTCTGAATGACAGGAAAGGATGTATATTTACAAATGAAATGAAGTTGACCAGACAAAACATGAAATATTTTGTGTTCATATTGTCTGCAATGAAATACAAGTCAAAGTAAATTTAGAAATCACTACTTTCTTTTTTTATTTGCGTTTTCCGTTTTGCGTTACTGTCCCAACTTTTTCTGATTTGGGGATGTAGAAAAATCACCTGAGCATGAAAAATACTAATTGAGTAATGACAAGATCATTCTACAGTATAAATAAATTGTAAATTATTTATATGATTTCCACATATTTTTATAAATACATTATAAATCTATTTGAAATGATTTTTGATTCTGAAATGATTCATTTATTATTTAAATAAATTATAAAAACAAGTAGTTTTTGTGCATCCAGCACTTTTTTTTCTTTCTTTTTTTTTTTTTATATCAGTTCACTTTTTGACTTTTTGTTAGAGCACATAAGGGTTCCATTCAAAAGCATCCCTGTGCGTGCACACTGTTATTTCCTGCATTTAATTTCCAACTTCCTGGATTGTTTCTCATAACCAACAATGCGATTGACAATTTTAGAAATAAACAAGCTTTATGGCTGTGATTAACAAGCAAAATATGATCATACATATTGAAATAACACGGTAAATCATTTGAATAATTGTGTTTGTGAACTAAAATCTAAAACTCTGGGGATCCATATAATGTTTATGTGTAAACCCAGAACTGCGCTGAGTCTCCCACAGGGTTGATGTGTTTTGATGTATGCGGCATTAGTGAAGCATTAACAGAGCAACGTCCTTCATGGAGAGCTAAGTGGATTTTTTTTCCCTCCATCATGAGCTTCAGCACTGATGAATCGGTTTTGTCAGATTAATATCAACACAGCGCAGTGCCAAGCCGCATTACATCCTATTACGTTCAGAAAATCTCAGCATCTGTCACAGAGCCGAGGCTCCTCGGGCGCCGGGACCCGTACCGATCTGGGGATGGACTGCCGCGGTCAGGGTTCACTGTTAGCTTCTAAAAAAACTGAACTCATATTTTTTCTCATCCATTTTAATTTATGAGCGTAACGTTTAACGTAATAGTAATGTTAATAAAAAATTCACCCTAGACATAGTGGAGACGTTTTTAAGCATGCTGGGACCCAGAGAGAGAGAGATACAGTAAGAGTGCATGAAAGCTGGACAGACTGAAATACTAAAGCGCTGCTGCATCACTCTCCAATGGCACAACTGTAAATGTAACTGTAACACAGCATTGTGGGTAATCCAAACACACAAAAAGGCTATCCAAGTAAAAAAAAAAAGAGGTTGAGGAGAACTTTTAGGCAGTTGTTCTTTTCGTAAAATTATTTGCTGCTCCTCGTTTGTGACTTGCCTCACGGCTCCAGAGTATCATCAACTAAAAGTTATAAAAAGTCTTAGTTTCTAGAGTATTATAAGGATATTTATCTACATAGGAACAGAAACAAAGTGACTCCTCGCTGATCAGTTGTTGTTTTTTTCGATTACAGTTCAATCGACATCAACATGTGGCGACTTGACGGTCACCTTCGTGAAGATTCAATTTAGCATCAGAAAACAAATTGATCTTTACAGCTGTCCTCTTAACAAGCTCATCTGAAACAGCTGAAGAGAAGACCATAAGTTTAAAAAAAAAAAAAAAAAGACAGAAAATGCAGTTGTGTACAGAGAATCTGTAAAATATTTTATGGTCATAACACAAACCCCAGCTAGTGCCATTGAGGGTGTGCTGTTTTGTTATTTCACTTTTAAATGGCTAAAACATTAAAATCATGATTTCCAGTTAAAAATTGATCAAAATAAATACTTGTCCATCGAATTCAATATTAAACGTTCCCTTTCTAAATCTCTCTTTATATGGGTATGCATTAACTGGTGTGTGATATAAACTCCAAATAATTGTTCAGGTTTTTCTTCTTAAAAACTTAGAACCTGACATGTACTCAACTTTTAGTTCTTTCTTCTTGACACCAATTAAAAAACCTCTTTGAAGTTTTTTTTAGGAGATATTTGTTGGATAAAAATGGTACTGAATCTTCATAAAACCTAAATTTCCATTATAATATGGGAGAATTCTGTGGCAGGACCTCTACAGTATATGCAACCTTTAATGGTTTCTTAACGCCAAACTCTGGGACACCTTCTGTTTCCTGCTTTTTGATTTCCTGGCGGTTTCTTAGAACAAACAAAAAAATGTAAGCAAGCTTAATTTCTGGAAAGAACATTCTTGCAAAGTTAGATTGTGATTAATTAAAAATCCTTAACATGTTAAAATTATTCGAAACAAATACATTTACATTTCACAAGCTCACTTTAAGCAACAAAGATTGCATTTGATTCAACAAATTCTAGAACTGAAAATTATGAATGTGCAAACAAACACAGTTCTCAGAGCAGTTCTAGAATTGTTGCACATTCTGTATCTATCTTCATATTCATGTTCCTGCACATCTCAAATTTACAATTATAGAATCACATTAAGGAAGTGAGCCATTTTATAATTTGGGGTAAATTTCATGTCCGTTGATGATGGTTTGATCGAAATAGTTTCTCCAAAAATTACCATATTTGAGCTATTAGGGGAAATAGTTTGATCATTTAACGAATTAAGGGAATATGCTCTAATATCACACAAACATTATGTGCGTCCTGTGCTTCACTTAGCATAATAATTGTCATAATGATCATTTTTGCCCTGTCAACAATAAAACTGATGAAACAATTAGATTTTATAATTTATTAATTCATTCTCTATAGTGTTATCCTGTACAGGGTTACAGGAAGCCTGGTGCTTATCCCAGGAGACTTTGGGCCGGGTGCACCCGGGACAGGGTCCCAGTCCATCACAGGGCACATGCACACACATGCACTCACACACTCATTTACACACACTACGGGCAAGTTGGAAACACCAGGTAGACTAATCTGCATGTCTTTGGACTATGGGAGGAAACTGGAGTACCCTGAAGGTACGGGGGCAGGTGTGAGGTGCTGCATCAATTTATTAACGTCCTCAAAAGTTATGTCAACCATGTTACAAATAAACTCTGCGCTGTAACTCATGAATGATTTGCCCAACTGCTGTGTGATAGTGATGCGCGGGTCGTCTGGTAACCCGCAGGTTGGGTTGGGGCGGGTAAAGAAATTGTCACTTTATTTGCGGGGCGGGTTGGGGCGGATCATTAAAAACAAAATAAAATAAAAAATCCATGTATGTTGCGTGCAATTCCCTATAGCCTATATGAAATATTTGGGAATATCTATTTTCATATTTTATTAAGTTCTTTGACAAGGTTACGTCACGTGACAAGTCACGAAAGCGCCAAGCAGCTACCGCTGCTAGTCACAACCAAAACAAAGAAATAAAAGTGAAGATGGAAGACGAGGTGCGGGAGAAATTGAGGTCGGGAATTTACATCATTAAAAGA
>JAOVVA010000026.1:12565831-12578260 GCA_028565275.1 Leiocassis micropogon
ACTGTTTCTGTTTGTCTGTGACTCACTGTTTCTGTCTGTCTGTGAGTCATTGTTTCTGTCTTTCTGTGTTTTACTGTCTCTGTCTGTCTATGACTCTACTGTCTTTGTGCCAGTTTCTGTCTTTTTTCTTCCCTGCCTGTCTGTCTGCCTCACTGGCACACTCCCTCTCTCTCTCTCACTCACTCACACACACACACACACACACAAGAACTGAGACTCAGGGGTCAATCTACTTTAGACACAATAATATATATACTTAAACACACACATAGCCAGGAGCAGTCCGTCTGACATACACACACACACACTCCACTGCACCTCGTCAGGTAATGAGGGATCTTTATCTAATCTGGATTTGAATCCTCAGCAGAAGGTCACTCTTAAATCACCGCTGTGTTGCTGTTCCTGCAGTAAAGCATGCTGAGTGATGAGTTCATACACACACTCACACACACACACACACACACACACACACACACAGAGTGAGAAAGAGTTCTCTAAATCACACACTACTCGTGACAAACTGTTCAGAAGGAGAGTGGAGTGTAAGGCTGACGTCGGCTAACACACACATCACACAGACAGACAGACAGATGGAGACAAACAGACAGACAGAAATAGAGTGAGAAACAGACAGACAGAGAGAGTCATATATGGAGACAAAAAAATGAGAAAGATAGACAGACAGACAGAAAGAAAAATATAGAGACAGACGGACAAATATAGAGACAAAGAGAGGAAGGCAAAAAGACAAATAAAGACAAAGAGAGATAGACAGAGACAAAAGGAACGATACAAACAGACAGACAGATAGACAATGACAGAGATATACAGAGACAGAAAAAGAAATAATAGTAAGACAGAAGCAAACAGAGGAATATAGACCTAACAAGAGCATGCAGAGACAGTGACAGAAACAGTGAAAAAGAAGACAAATAGAGAGACAGAAAATGAGAGACAGAAGGAGAGAGAGAGATGGAGAGAGAGGTTTATATGCTGCTTATTTCTGCGTTTGATGAGCTAACGTGATCATTTGCATGTTTTCCTGTCGTTTATTAGTTACTGATTACCGTTAAACACGATCTCGCCGCTGTCTCTCACTGACACTAAACCCCTGTCACACTGTCGCATCCTGACCCGTGACTCCGTCAGTACACTCCTTCAGGCTGCCCAGTTAAACCATGACCCAAAGTTCAACCCTCCCAGCACGAGCCGGAGGCTTTACAGCCCAGAGTAAACAGAAGAAGCTACGGCAGTGCTGTGGAGTGTTCGGTGCAGTGTGTTACAGAATGGATCCAGTCACTGAGCAGAGGAACAGAGTCTCTGATATTACACGGGTCCTGCAGGGGAGCGACCCAACGACCGGAAACTTCAACAGGAAACGCTTCGGCTGCGTCGCTGAATGAAGAAGCACTCGGCTAAAGCACTCTCCTATAACACCGAGTTTCTGGAGGAAAGTGTCTCCAGAAGTCAGATCGAAGAGTATTGTAGAAAATGTCATAATAACTTTAAAAGCTTTTTCCCCACATCCTCACTGTTACACAAACAACAACTAGAGACAATTCCTTGAGACATCGTGACGCAAAACGGTGAAATCAGCTTGCTTGTAGGACATAGGGTCGCTGAGAATATATATATATATACTTCTCCCATCTCCCAAGAGGAGGTGTGGTTTAGCACATCTGTGGCTGCATGTCTGACTCACGTCCTAATGATGTAACGCGACACCAGAATGCAGAATGAATGTGAAAATCCGGTTTTGGTCGGGTCCCACACAACCCTCGGTAGCTCCTAAAAGGTTTGACCAATTTTCCCTATTTAAAGTTTACACACGGCAGGAGACCCGGCTGTCCATTTTGACATACGTTATATGTGGGTGTGTGCAAAATTGAGCTCTCAGATACTGTGTGTGTCCATTGTAGGTCCCTGTTATGGGAGTGTGCAGGAGCGCTACCTCCGCGTGCTCCAGATTGCCACTCTGCCCACCGCCGCCTTTCGCCAGCCGTGTGCCCGCATGCCAGCCGGGCACTGCTGATTGACCTACACGTGCACACCTTCACTCCTTTCCTCCTCTTTTTCCCTTCCTCCCTCCTTTAATCCTTTCCTTTCCTACTTATTCCTAAATAAATTTACCCTTTTTTCCATGTGTCTGTGGTGCCACCTGTGCACAAGGGTCGAGCCCGTTACACCTCGAAAAAAGGTGTGTTTGCACCAAGGTTGAGATCATTCTTTTGAGCTCAAGAGACCAGGCCAAACATTTTGATATAAATTTAGTGGGGGGTTGTGCTAGATCGAGGACGATACAATGCCTAGGCTCATTTAGGAAAAAACAGGAATTTGGGAAAAAGCGTCAATTGGATTTCTTAGAAAAGTAATGGCACGGCATTAATTGTCAAAGGTTTTGCACTTCCAAAATACAATAATAATAGTGTTAGTTTCCTGACGGTGTCCCTACTAACTATACATCTGGAGATCCAGCACAAATGTCCATTCCCCGGATGATGACTCTCATTCACGAGGCTTCCAGAGGACAACCGTGCCGTTCTTTAATTAAAAAAATAACTGTAACTGTTAAGAATGAAACTCTACAGAATGAGACCTGACTTCCTCTCACCGCACTACTGCCTCCCTGTGTTCCGTTTTCTCTACATCCGTCCTCCACGTGTCTTCGCGATGTTCACATAAGCCCTCCCTGCACGCGTGCGCTGCTTGCTCTAATTCCTGACTCGTCACGAGTGGGCGTCTGTAAGCTGATTTATTTACAAACTTTACTAATGAAGCCTATGAGAAACCCTAAAAAAATCTCAAACTGCTCTACGTCAGCGCTTCCCGAGCAGAGAAAACCCGCATGAACAAAATCAATACGGATTTGTACAAGCGCTCACTGTAATCCGTTTAAACGTGACTCCCATAGACGCTATGCGGTGTAATAGATTGAAAAGAACGAACGATTCAGACTGGAAGATATGATGGTGAGCTGCTCATTCTGTTTATTATAATATGTCCTTAGTTACATTGTAATATTTTCATAACTGGAACTATAGCCAAAATTCGTGTATGTATACGTATTGGGGGTATTTTTTATTGAAAATGCAACATTTTTATTTATTTCTGATCAAAAGAACAAAATGAACGAAATGACTCAAAAAAAGATTCGTTCATTTTGATGAACGAGATTCAAAGAACCGGGTCACTAAAATGATTCGAACTTCCCATCACTAGTTTAGAATTAAGGCTGGGTCAGATTGACCAATCAGAGTGTGAATCAGAGGACTAGACTGTTTCTTGCTCCGCCCACAAGTCAGTATTAGCTGCACAGCTGCAGTGTGAGGAATAAAACACTTCCGAAGACGCTGTTTTACAACAGCAATTTCCCAACAATTAGCTTTGTTTTTTAAATTAATTAACATGCTTTTAATCCATTTGTAGTGACATTTATTGTAACATCAAAGTTAAATCCTCTCTAGGACAAATAAATCTCAGCTTATCAGGTCACTGAGTAAGCACAAAGCGCTGACACTGGAGACTCCTTCCCTGATTGTTCATTAAGAGCCTCCTTACACATCGAACAAGTGCCTGTGAATGAGCCGTTACTATAGAAACCATAACACATCACTAATGATGCTGCAGTACTGCTGTTATAGAAAACGACTCAACACCTCCCGACCAATCAGAGGCCAGAACTCAGCAGCGCCGTGGTCTCAGTGAAATTATCTGATTTTTATAAAGAAACAGTATTTCGGTGTTCGCTGCCGTGACTGGTCGATGTGTTCGAGCCAGATTAGGAAGAAAGTTAAAAATAAATTCAGACAGCGAGAGGCTCAGTAATTACTGCACTGTATCACATGGCGATCGACAAGCACACACGTCTCAGGTTGAGAATTGTTGTGAGGGGAAAAAGATATCCTAAACGTCATCGATCAGCACAAATACACATCTAACTATGGCTACACTTGCCCCATTGTCGTATCAGCAATAAACTCATTCAGATTTACAAAGTTAGGTTTGGAGTTTATTTCCCTCCAAATCTCTGATACATTTCCGTCTCTAGTTTTTTACCAAGTTTTATGATTTCAATTTAGAAAATGAAAATTAACAAGTTCAACAAGGTTCTCTTTTCTGCAGTGATTAATACAATTCAGCTGCAACAAGTTATTTAACCCTAACAGACGCAGTGAGGAGCTTCTTGTTTCTTCACCAGCCGTGTGAGGAGACACATCCTGTGGTCGTGGCAAAAATGTTCCTCTGTTCTTTGCATCAAGCAAAGAAAACAGCGAAGCAGATTTCTGAAACTATTAAAATTGGGTTAAAACCTACTTTATAAAACCCATTATTAAACCCTGGAGGGGTAGTGGTGACCCATCATCTTCGAGGAAGAAATGTGGTCGGAAAAACGTCCCGAATGAGCGTGATGGGAGATCACTTAAACGCTTAGGGAAATAAAATCGTAAAAACACTACTGTAGAACTCACGGCTATGTTGTTAATAGTGACAGTAAGAGCATTTCCACATGCACAGTGTGATGAGAACTTATGGGACTAAACAGCTGTGTGGCCTTAAGAAAACCTCTTATCAGTGAGACTAATTCAGTTTGCTACAGAGCATAAAGACTGGAATTTGGAGTGATGGAAAAAGGTCATGTGACCTGATGAGTCCAGATTGAGCCTATTCCAGAGTGATGGGCGTGTCAGGGTAAGAAGGGAAGGACATGAAGCGATTCACCCATCATGCATAGTGTCCACTGTACAAGCCTCTGGAGACAGTGTTATGATCTGGGGTTGATCAGTTCAAGATCTTAGAGTTTTAATGCGACTCTGGATGGAAAGAAAGGTTTTGACATTGCCTGGTCTGACAAATATTAGAGTGTGTGCTGTTTTATTATGTATATTCACTACTGTGCAAAAGTCTTAACCCCCCAATTATTTCTGTTTTTTACTTCCAAAGAGCTAGACTTTCTAAATGAAGTCACAAGGAATAGCTCTCAAGGTCTCCTGAAGGACAGTTTTTTTGTCCCCGTACCTGAGCAGTTTCAGAGGAATGTTTTTTTTGTTCCTATGAATTATTCAAGCAAAAACAAATATTTATCTTAAAACATGACCCAGTGAGAAACAGGTGCAGATGATGACAGATGATCAGGCCGGTGATCAGTGTACTGGTGATGCTGAACGCTGAGGGGTTCGAACAGACGAGAGGGGAAATGAGGTCGCTGCTGAGGCCGTTACATAAACAACCTGTTTTAAATTGTATCTTTAGGCTCTTTGCAGTATTCTTTAATTTATTTCAATTTAATATAAAGAAATGAGGGGAGTCAAGACTTTTGCACAGTACTATAGCGACACAGTATATTCACATATTCACGAGTTATTATTACTTAAGACACAACATTATCTAAGCTAACAACTCACCTACTGTGACATTCGCTAGCGTAGCTTTAATTCCTGGTGTTCTTTCCCATTTATAGCTTTGCACTAGAAGCAATAATGTTAAAATGCAGACACTCAGACCCACATAACAGCACAATTCTGTGAATTCTTGCCGAGCTCTAGCCTTTTCTAAGCGCGAGATTTGCTCTTGTCAGATTCTCATTAGCAAGAGCGATGCTCCTGCCATGCTGCTGCCTCAGACAGCTGTGTATACGCGACATCGTGGGACTTCAGCACTTCTTTCTCTCCGGTTGAATCAGATGATTTTTTTTTTTTTTTTTTTTGCCCCAGCCCTCTCTTTTCTCCCCGTTCGCCAGCGCACATCTGTCCCGTGACATGGCTCATTCATCTTCGCTCGCCTCCCTCTGAATATTGCATCACCGTTTTGGGGGGAGGGTGAACCCTCGTGAGCGGACGAGCTTCTAAAAACAGCTCCTCTTCCTTCTCGCTGGCGTACAGTAAACCGAGCGGGAATAAAGCCTGCTGTCGGTTTTACGAGATTCTCGTTGTATCGGCATTTTTTCCCCCCTTCTTTTATTCTCTTTTCTCTTACCTGCTTTCTTGTGACCTTCCGTTACACAACGACGCTCACGTATTATTTGTCGTGCTCATATTAGCATGATCAGCGGCATCTACAAGAAATAAAGTTAACTCATGCTAGCTAATATCTCATAAACATAAATTGATGTGATTATTTCACGTTGACCAGCTCGAGTTGTTTAAAAACATTCACAAGGGCTCACGCCATGCAGGACCGGAGATTTGTAAAGTGAGATGGAAAAGGGGGCGTGGCTTAAAGAGAGTCTCTTAACGTTAGGAGAGTTACTACATAACTGTCAGTCATTCTACACACCAATTGTCTCATGTGCTGTTTGGCGTGAAAGTGTATATTTGGTATTTTTTAGACGTAAGATCGAAAAGCTAAATCGTTTTTAATCTTCGCCACGGCATGAGCGCGTTTCATTATCATCCGCCCCTTGATTTTAATGCTCGGTGGTTTTGAGAAGAGAAAACACCCCGACCACGCATCGAGCAGATGGACGCAATTGAGCTGATGATGAACAGCGCAGTTATTGGGATGCGAGCGGCGAGAAGAGGCCGATTCCATTTACTAGCAGCTTTACTGAAATCTGGTTACGAGTCAGATGAATTCCCGGAGATGTTCGGAGATAATAGAGTCTGTCGTTAAATTAGACGTGAGGGATAACATCTAAAATCCGTCACTGGCTGGACAACGAAACGATTAGCGTCAAGCGCCGCGGTCTCATCGATGGAATAATAAGGATGATTGTGGTGCAAAAGCTATTAAGACGAACACACAGCTGCTGTCAAATTTTTTAAACGATCCGAGTCTATGAAGGAAGAAAAAATGGACAGCACAATTGCTTAATGAATACAGAAAGTTATTAGCCTCGACTGGAAAAGAAAAGACCGGAGTCGTGTTAAAACAGAAAAGTACAAACGTTTAGCAAATGTTTAGGACAAATTGAACAAAAAAAAAAAAAAAGTCAAACAAATAAGATTTTTTCCCCCCATTTTTTCTTTACAGTTTGTTCGAACAGCTCTGGTGCTCGCAGTTACATGATCTTCCCTGGCAGATGACAGACTGACACTCTGAAACTCGAGTGATAAAGTGTGCAAGTTTCAGGAAATCGTGTCCTCTGAAGGAGAGAACTGACAACCAGAGCGATCTCCTCGAGAGCTCCCCGTGGACCGACAGCCTGGGAGTATTTTGGGAAGTTTTTTTTTTTTCTCCCCCCTACCAGACTGCTGAGGCTTCAAGGACAAGAACTCGTGCTTAAGTTGAATATTTATATTCTAACCATGACACACGCAGGCACGCATCTCTCTCCGTATATCCAATTTGTCTTAGAAATCCGTGGGGTGCTTTTCTGTTTATGTGTTAAAAAAAACTAGCAGACTTTTTTCTAAGCAAAACCATCCAAACTTGTAAGCATCCTTGCCCTCCATGAGGCCCCTGAGGTCCTTCTATTCCATGCCACTGAGTCGCTGTGTAAGGCTGATTGAACCAACCGTCGCATCAGTTTATTTCTTTTACCCTCGTCTGCTAATGAGATTCGTTTCTTTTTTTCATTTCCAAAAGCATTTCGAGGCTGTGTGAGAAGAAAAAGTCCATCTGACCTCACGTGTGCTTTCAAATATACAGTACAGAACCTTGGTGTGCTCTCCACCTGGGTGCAGATCTTTAGGCAGGTGAGAGCACAAAAATCACACTCAGGTCCGAGAGATGGTCTCAATCCGAGCTATTTTCTGCCGTAGTCATGTGGTTTGCTAAAAAGCAGGACAAGGACAGGGAGGATGTTAGCGTCTCACAGAGCGCAGGATTGCTGAAAGCTCTCAGTAACTCGTCCACACGTGTCCGTCACGCCTTTAAACTAGTGCTGTAAATATTAACATGTTAACACATAATTAATCTAGAAATCTTAACACATAAAAATTTTTTAAACACAAATTAATCATATGTCCAAATTTGACCCTAATGGCTTCCCATAATCACAACACAGTTACTCGGCTGTGTGTGATAGCGGCATGTTTAATGCAGATAATAAGGCGACTGAGGAAACATCACGAGATGTGCTGAACGGCAAGTTTCATTATAAAAAGATGGACATTTGGATAAAAACAAATAGACCAAAGTCGTGTGCTTAAGTGACCTTTAAGGGAACTATTTCTAAAATAATACATTAAATATAAACTGTGGGAGTGGTGGCTCAGGCTGATAAGGCTCTAGGTATTTTTCAGATTTTCCGAATTTCCTCTGGAAACAGACCTTAAGGTCTTAAAAGGGTTCTTGAGAAGGTCTGTGCACTGAAAAAATACCTGGAAAAGTGACTGAAGCATGCTTAAGGTTCCTTAGGAACTGTAAAACAATCCTTAAAAAAGAAAAAACATGCAGTAGGAACAGGGATTAAGGTCTTGACAAGGTTCCTGAAATGGGCTGTGCACCAAAAACAGGCCTCTTGAAAAGGTTTTTGAGATCCTGAGAAAGTGTCTGGGATCCTGTGAAGGTTCTTGTGGTTGAAACATGACTGAAGTAGATCAAATTCCCACTAAAAAACTACACTTGTACCATTAATGTCCTGAAATGTTCCTAAAAAGCCATGTGTACTGGAAATAGGTCTCTTAAGAGGTTCTGGGGGCCCTGAAATGCTTTCTGTGATTGAAATATTCCAAATATACTTTCTGTCCTACCATCCATCCATCCATCTATCTATCCATCTATTCAAGCCAACGTTGCTAAGCAATAGTTGGCCAACTTTACACCAGTGTTCATTGCTCTAAGGAAAGTTAAGTTTTATGAGAACCTTTACTGCCAACTCATAGGCAAACACACACTTAATCACACACTGCAGGCAATTTGGAAACGCCGAATCAGCCAACAATGCCTGTTAAGATAAACCAGAGTAACCAGTGGACACCCACAAAGCACAGGGAGAACTTGCGAACTCCACAAACTCACAAACCAGAGACAAGATTCGAACCCCTGATTCTGGAGGCGCAAGACAACCATGCTAAAAACTTACTTTAATAACTGTACAAAAATTGTGGAAATGCGTTTCAGTTCCTGAAAAAGTATCTGCGCCTCTGTGAAGGTTCCTGTGGTTTAAACATAAAGTGCTCGGAGTAATTGAAACAAGTTTTTGAGTAGGTTTGAGAACAGGCCAGAAGTTCCAGAATAATCCTTGGGTCTGAGAAAAGCTCCTGAAAAGATTCTTCCAGGGAGAACGTGCCTAATGCCATTCATGCTGAGTTGCTGAAAAGGTCCTAACATACAGTAGTTGTGCCAAATAAATGAAACCCAACCAGGGTTCCTGACAAGGTTCTTGCAGTAATAAAGTATCCTCACTAAGGTTGTGTTTTTGAATTCCTATTAACTTTCCAGCAGAGGAAATCCAAATCCACGCAACATGCCACATTAATTAATCTGAAAGTGTGTGTATCGAAGTGAGCGCGTCCGGTCAGGGTGTTACCGTCGCCCTAATCTCGAGTGGCTCGGCTAAAATCTGGATGAACCCAGCGTCAAGCGTAGTAACATAAGATGTAATTATCAAACTGCCTTGGGACACAAAGTGTTGTTAAAAATAATCAATGCACCCTGCAAGACATCTTCATATAAAGCCATAAATAGGACTAAATAAATACCCGGCTTTAAATAAATAAAAAAATCCAGCAACAAGAAGGACGACGGTACAAAGAAAGCTGTGGCAAAGGCGAAGTAGAAGCAAAAAACCCAGGCCCTGGGCCAAAAAAATAAAGCAGTGAGCTGCTCTGGGCGGGAATACACTATCATTAATAATCCATTTTTATCCTCCTAACAACAGCCGTGCTCAGAAATATTATTCCTTTTTTACGAATGCCAAGCGCATCCCGAAACGCAGCAGCTTGACTCAAAGCCAGATCTGAAATCAAATCTGTAATACCACGGCGCATGCTCGAATCCAATCAAAGCAACATCACACACACACACACGTTTCGTTCTGTCTTCTGTCAAATAAGGCACAAAACACACTGCTCTGAGCCCTGCTCTCACTGCAAGAGCTTACGAACCCAAAGAAGAGGGGCACGCCCACTGTTACCTTTAGCCACGCCCACAAGAGTGCTGCTACCTTGGGCCACGATCACAATAATTGTCTTATAGTACCTTTAGTCATGTCCAGAAAAAGTCATGAATTTGAAGAGCTAATTTGTTAAAGCTGCTAATGTAAGCTGTTTCCTTTAACAGCTGTTACTTTTAGCCACACCCACAAAAAACTGTTTCTATTAACAGCTGTTACTTTTAGCCACGCCCACAAAAAGCTGTTACTTTTAGCCACACCCACAAAACATCTTTCTTTTAAGCGCTGTTATCTTTAGCCACGCCCACAACAAAAGCTGATAGTTTTAGACACACCCGCAAAACACCTGTTTTTTTAAGCGCTGTTACTTTTGACACGCCCACAAAAAAACTGTTACTTTTAGCCACACCCACGAAACACCTGTTTTTCCTTTTAAGAGCTGTTCCTTTTAGCCACGCCCACAAAAGCTGTTACTTTTAGCCACACCCACAAAACAACTGTTTATTTTAAGCGCTGTTACTTTCGACACGCCCACAAAAAGCTGTTACTTTTAGCCACACCCACAAAACATCTTTCTTTTAAGCGCTGTTACCTTTAGCCATGCCCACAACAAAAGCTGTTAGTTTTAGCCACACCCACAAAACACCTGATTTTTTTAAGCGCGGTTACTTTCGACACGCCCACAAAAAAGCTGTTACTTTTAGCCACACCCACAAAAAAGCTGTTACTTTTAAGAGTTGTTATCTTTAGCCACGCCCCAAAAAAAACTCTTGTTTCCTTTAAGAGCTGTTACTTTTATAGACACCCACAAAAAAGCTGTTACTTTTAGCCACTCGTTGCACAGGTGGCGTCCTATCACGGTACCACGCTGGAATTCACCGAGCTCCTGAGAGAAACACGTTGGGTTGGCTGCACTCTGTACTCTCCCTATGATTGGCCATATTTGGCTGGAGGGGGCGGGACTTGGCCAGAGCCTTTTTATTTAAAAGATAAAAAAACAAACAGACCGCATCATGGGGTTATAACTTAAACAAGAGTGTGAAAGTTTGCACCCCGCCCGCTCCCCATTACTGTGAGTTTGTTTGTGAAAAAATTCTAAATGAAAGAGAAAATCAACAGGAGAAAAAGCAAAGTGCCAGATGGCCAATAGTCTAATATCTATTCAATGTTTGTTTTTGTTATTCGTTATAAGAAACGAGATCCATGAAGCCTGATACATAGAATATTATATCTTGCTGCTCTGGATTTGATATTTTTACACCGAACTGTTCATACTGTAGCATCGCTGAAGCAGATATACGGCATATTTGATATATATATATTGGAATAAACCTCTTGACAAAGCATGCGAGTGCATGAGTGTGTGTGATCATGACTGTGTGTTTAGTTGGTGCAGAAGCGACGAGAGTGTGTAACGATCTCAACACGTCACACTCGACCTCTCGCTGCTGCTTCTGCCTACGTGATCTCCTTTTCTACTGCACATCTTCTTCCTCGGCAGAGCTGAAGGCACCGAGACGCACTGCAGAGAGCACGTTCATTAACACAGAGGCAGCCAGAACCGCAGCACGCACACACACACACACACACACACACACAAGAACATACACACTGTAGAGACTCCTGATAAGCATCACACACTGAGCTGTAGATGTTTCTCCTCTTGCAGAAGATGCTCGTACGTGTGCGCATTGCAGATTTATTTCTTAAATCTGAGGATTTTTTCCCACCAAACGTCTGCTGCGTGGTGTGTTATTTATTTATTATTATTATTTTTTTATTCCTTTATATTTTATGCTGTTTATTTTGGATATGTAAATCTATTTCCTGCTTAAGTATTCACTTAAGCAGGAAATATAATCAGTCCCGTCATGTTTGCTCTTGTGTTCACGCTGGTTGTCGTGGTAACGATTCAGGGATCATACACTGAGTACGTAGTATATGACTGTCACTAAAAGTTAGCTCGCTGTCTTCCAACATAGCCATTTTACTTTCGGGTCTCGCGTCCAGCGCAGCAGTTACAAACAGTCACTCCGTCACCAGGCGCTTTTTCCCCTCCTCTCTCTTTCGATGCTAAGAAGATGAAAAATACACAGCTTGTCGTGTTTATGTTAAAAGTTAACCTTTGCAGCCGTTACTATAGAAACGATAACATATTAAAACATCTTTGTGATCAAGAAAATTGTAATCAACAGCTTCTGAACCAATCAGAACGCAAAGAGTTCGACAGTGAGCTCTGATTTGTTCAGGAGCTGTTGACATTACAATGCTATTCTGACGGCGTCCACTGAATGTCATAATGTCGTCGTAATGTTTATAACTGTGATATAAAACTGTTAAAAATTGTTATTCTGGGCCTCCGAGTGGCGCAGTGGTAAAGCGCTCGCCCTATCATCCGGAGATCGCTGGTTCGATTCCCGGGTGATGCT
>JAOVVA010000026.1:12599801-12613272 GCA_028565275.1 Leiocassis micropogon
GGACCGTACAGACCTACTCTCACCCACGCCGAGACACACAGTTAGTGTCATTAACCACTGGACAACACCTGGGACACACCCACTCATACTTATAGTTACACGTCACGGTGCTGTTACTGTCTAATATCAGCACTCTCATCCAATCAGATTATTTAGTCGGAACTAACTGTTAAATATATCTATTATTTTAATTATTTGTTATATTAGGCAGTTAATAATTCTCTTTTTTCCTTCTTTGCCCTAAATGTATCTCTGTCTTCATTCTTTTCCTCTTTAATTCCATCCTTCTTTCCTTACTTTCCCTCCATCCATCCATACTTCCTTCCTTGACCATTAAATTGTTCCTCGCAAATTTTTTTTGCATTTCTTCCTTCTTTCTTCCTTCCATCCTCTTTTTCCCACCTTCCGTCCTTCCTCTGTTAATTTCCCTTCCTTCCTGTCTTCCTACCCTCTTGACGTCCTTTAATTTCTCTCCCTTCTTTGCTTGCCTTTAACTTGTCTTCCTTTTCTTCCGCCCCTCCTTCCTTCAGTCTTTCCTTCCTTCCTTCTTTCCTATCTTCGTAAAATCTCCCTCTCTGCTCTCCTTCCTTTCCTTGTCTTCCTAATTTCCCTTGTTTCCTTTTCTCACTTCCTTAATTGCTCCTTCCTTCCACCCGTCCTTCCTTCCTCTCTCACTACTTCAATTCCCTCCTTCATTCTGTCCCCTCCCTCGAATTTCTCTAAATATCTTCTTTCCTTACTTTCATCCTTCTATGCTTCTGTCCTCTCTTTCCTACGCTCTCTTCATTCCTTCCTCCCTCCTTTCCTTCCCACAGTCTACGTCTCCATCAGCTGCCTGTATGTACCGGTCATGTGACCTCTTTTAAAATGAAAAGTAAGTAAAGAGGAAAGTTTTGTTTAGTGAGAAAATAATCTCCTACAACGCAGTGCCGTAATATCTCACTGTTTAATTTCACTCAGTTCGAGTCACGAGCCGAAAGAGAAAACTAGTTCAGCAGCATTGTTTTATTTTGATGTATTCGTTTTTAATCCCCGCGGAAGTTTCAGTTCTGACATCAAGAGCTGCTTCATGTTCAATCCTACAGGAGAAGTGGTTAGTAATCACTGCCGTGTTAAATATCAGAGATGGAGACGGTGCGCTGATGATCCGTGGGGGATTAGTCACCGTCTCGACTTCATCATAACCTCAAACCGCTCTGAAGGAATCCCCCGCCCGGTGAGTCACCGCTTCCTCCTGACTCCTCCGCCCGCGTCTCAGGCTTCACTCAGTGCATGTGCGTGCGTGCGTGTGTGTGTGTGTGTGTGTGTGTGTGTTTACAGTAGAATTGAAGACAGAGATGATATGAGTCAGACCTGGAGGAAGAACCGTGTTTCAGTTCTCTGGTCCTTGTTGGTGAATCAGGATGGTTGATTTACACGGAGTGATTCATTTCAATTCATTTTCCTTTGTTTTCTTTCCTTTAGAGATGTCGAGGAAGTTCGTTTAGGAAGCGTGCACTGTGGTGTAGCTCAGCAGTGACCGGTGACGTTACAGTATATATAACACCAAGAGAAATCACAGCCTGGTTCCTTCCTTTCTTACTCTCCCTTAAATTTTCCTTCCTTCTTTTCTTTCTTCTCCACCTCCTTCCATCCTTATTGCTTCTCATCTCTTGTTCCTTCTTTCATTCCTTTTTTCCTTTCTCAGCCTTTATTTCTTTCTTCCTTCCTTTCATTCTTTCCTTATTCATTTCTTCCCTCCTTCCACGCTTCGTTTCTTCTTCATCCTCAATTTCTCTTCTTTCCTTCCTTTCTTTCTCTCCTTTAAATTTTCCTTCCATTTTCCCATGCCTCCTTTTACCCTCATTTCCTTCCTTCCTTCCATACATCCATCATTTCCTAATTCCTCTTTCTTTCTTCTTGTTCTCATCCTTCTTTTATTCCCTTCTTCCTGTCCCTTAATTTCTCTCTCTCTTTTTGTTTCCTCCCTCCCTTCTTTCTAAGTCTAATTTGCCAAAACGCTACATATCCATAAGTTGCCTGTCTGTACTGGTCATGTGACTTCTTTTAAATTATTATTTTTAATTTCCAACAAGTTTACTCTTTGATCTGAAGAGGGTGCAGTAAGTGAAGTGTAAAGTTTTGTCTTGTGGCGATTCAGGGAAAATTTAGATTTCTTCCATGTTTGTGGAATTAAACGGACAGTAATGGCAGTAGGCTGTGGAGCTGTGAGCGGGTGAACAGGAGGAGCGCCGCCGCACCACGGGACTGGACAGCGGAATCGTTTTGGAGGCGTTATAGCGTGAAAGCTAATTAGCATGTGAGAAAGTCTCAGTTCACCCGCCTCGCTCACACACAGAGAGAGAACGAATAACATTTGTAAAACAATCATTCTGAACTTTCCAGTGATTCCTCGGAGCATCACAGACGTCCTTAACGTCCTGAAGCGTCTGAAAGCTTTCGGGTCGTTAAATTCTCCTCAGGCTAACGTAACGAGGGCTAAACTCTCCGTGTCGCTGCGCTTGTATCAGCTTCCTCCTGTGAAGGTAATTGGGTTTGAGCCTGTGTGTAAAGTCCAGCTGAGCCACGCCCTTCTCAGCTTCCTCTTCCAGACTTTTTTTTTTTAACAATCGTTCGCTTTGCAGCACGCAGCTCCACATCGCGCCACTGGTTTACGCTCGCTAATCACGCTGCACGACACGCTGAACCGCTCCGGAGACGAGACACTCTTCATTCCGCTTCCCGTTTCCTGTTAACGCGAGCCTCTGCTGGTCGCTCTGTGGAATCAGCTCTCTTACAGAGAACACGTGAACGATCACGGGACGTTTTGCACGGTTGCATGTAGTGGATTTTCCTCTGCAGTGATTTTATTTTTCTGCCAGACTCGCTTATTTTGTGGAAAAAGCCGTGAAGGTCGGAGCGAAATGAAAGAAGGTTGTTACGAAAATAAGAAACTGAGAGGGAAAGAAAGAAACAGACAAGCAAAGAGGAGGAACGACGAGCATAACCAGTTAGGAAACAGGAAAAAGGAAGAAAGAAAAAAACTAACAAACTAACTGACCAACTAAGAAAGAAACTCAAAAAAAGAAGGAACAAATGAATGAAAGAAAGGCTGATTTATAGGATGGAAAACATAAACAAATAAAATAAATTAGGAACAAAATTTTTATATTTTAATAAAGAAAGAAAGAAAGAAAGTAAAAAGAAGGTATTTACAAAATAATTAAAGAGAAAAAGAAGGATAGATTTATAGTAGTGATGGGAAGTTTGATTCATTTTAGTGACTCGGTTCTTTGAATCTCGTTCATCAAAATGAACGAATCTTTTTTTGAGACCTGGTTTCATTGCGTTCTTTTGATCAGAAATAAAATAAAATCTTACAGTTTCAAAAAACAGACCCCCAGCATGTCTACATACAGAGGTTTTAGTTCCAGTAATAAAAAATATTACAATGCAGCTAAAGACATATTATAATAAACAGAATGAGCAGCTCACCATCATATCTTCTGGTCCGAGTCTTTCGTTCTTTTGTCACGTGACTCTCATAGACGCTATGCAGTGCATTACACAGGAAACAGAATTGAGCGGTTCTTCTCAAGAGTCTTCTAGTCCTTCGTTATTTTGAATCTACTGCACTGCATAGCGTCTATGGTAGTCACATGACAAAAGAACGAACGGTTTTGACAAAAAGACCGAAAGGTAACTATTTATTTCTGTTTCCTGTACATAACCTACGGAGGTTTTGCGATGCTTTGCGCATGCGCGCCCAGTAGAAAATGAACGAATCACTCTCCGAGACGACTCGCTCTTTCGAGTCACGTTAAAGACTCGTTCAAAAAGAATGAATTGTTCATGAACGACCCATCACTAATTTATAGTAAAAAAATTAAAGCAAGAAGCAAACAAATAAACAACAACAAAAAAATGAAAATACGCATGGAAAATTGTGGAAAGAATTAAACAAACAAAGTAAAAAAAATCTAAAAAAGAAAAGAAAGAAAAATAAATAGACAAACAAGCCACAAAAATCAAAAACTGGTGAGGAAAGATAGAAATGACAAAAGACGTAAAACAGAAAGAAAGAAACAAATGATGAACCAAATGAAACGACTATGGAAAGAGAGGAAGCGAAAGAGGGATGATTTCGGATTGCCATTCGCAGTTTCTCCAGTGTTTTTCTTTCTGAGAGTCACATGACCGCGGCCGCACTGCCGTACTCTACACTCGACTCTCACCTGCAGGTTTGTTACAACTGGAGCTCGTGATCTTTTCTTTTTTTAATAGCCTCACGCCCGGAGCATAAACTAGTTTTTGTTCTACTTCTTCCCGTCTTGCTTCTCTTTCTCGCGCCTGCGACTTTAAAAATAGGCGCTCCAGCTACCAGTGAAGACGGATGACAGAAAAAAAAAAAAAGGCGAAGCGTTTTCGGGGTCGGCTTTGACAAACGAGGCAGCGGAGTTTTGAGGCGCTGGGGAGAGCGGCGCAGTTAGGTCAGCCGTCTCGTGGGGTTTGATCCCGAAGCCTTATGGGTAGAGTGCTGACGGTAATGGCCTTAAAACAGCTCCATTACGGGAAGAGGGAGGGACACGGAGCGGAATCGCGGGATCGGTGAGAACTGAGGAGAAGAAATCATTCAGGATCGTGCGGAGGAACGTGTTGTGTGTGTTGGGAGTCGTGACAGCACTCACTCTCTCTCGTTCTCTCTGTTTCTCTCTGTTTGTTTAAAAGGAGACGTCGGGGGCGGACGAATTGCCGAAGTGGCCTTGGAAGCGAACACGACGCTGAGCAGAGCCTCGCGGACGCTGCAATGATTTCATTCATTTAGCTTTTATTCTGATAAATATTTCCCTTTCAACATCGTCCTTCAGCAAGGAGGAGAGAAATAACCTTCTTCCCCTCCTGCGTCTCCTCCTCATCCTCAATCTCTCCCTTCCACATACTTCCTGTTCCTCCTCCTGAATCATCTCTTCTTCCTCCTTAATCTCCTCATCATCCCCTTTCCTGAATTTTTTCCTCCCCTTCCTGATCCTCCTCCTGTTGCACTTCCTCCTCCTCCTGCATCTATTTCTCCTTTTTATTCTCCACCTCCTGCATCTCTCTCCTTCTCCCCTGCATTCACTCCTGATCCTGATCCTCCTCTTGTGTTTCTGCTTCTCATGAATCCCCTCTTCCTCCTCCTGATGCTCCTCTTCCTCGCAGTATAATATCATAAAAACCTGTATACTGTGTGTCAGGATTTACCTTCCGATCTTCACCAAGGTCACAGCGATAAAGAATCACGGCAGACGGAGAAGAGCTGCACGTTACGTACTCTGAGTAACACACTTGATGATCAACAACACGCTGGTGTGATGCGTTTATTAGTTTTCTATAACATCACACCCTGGAGTGTATTAATCCTCCTCGCAGGAAACTGACAAGAATTACAATCTGTTATTTTATTAAAAAAATAATAAATTTCACTCAGAGTTAGATTTAAGGTTGTTAAAGCCAGCAGAACAAGATGATGCTATGACTTAAACAGCTTCCACTTCTGAGCGAAGAAAGAAAGAAAGAAGGAGAGAACAGCCTTGACCCTGACTACACACATGTTCTGAAGAGAGGGGACGGAGGACGCAGTAAAATAACTTAATGACGACTTTTCATGTGAAATGTGATGAGTGACCTTGAAATGTTTTGTGCGTGCAAAACACACACACACACACACACCGCATTGACATGCAGTATGGACTACCCATTCTTTATCTGCTCTGACATAAGCACAGAAATGTGAGGCGTACAAGTTTATAAAGGAGAAGGTATCTAGCTCCGCCCCTGTTCTTTTTTTTTCTCCTTTCTAACCTGCTTCTCCTCATGCGTTTCCTTCTCATCCTGAATTTCTTCCTTCTACATTTCCTTCTGTTCTAGCTCCTGAATCATCTTCTCATCCTCCGAGTTTCATCCTCCTCCTGCATCTCTTCCCCCTCTTTATTCTCCCCCTTCTCCTGCGTTCCCTTTGCTCCTGCACCTCTCCCTTCCTCCCCTAAATGGTCTCCTGATCCTGATCGTCCTCCTGCATTTCCTCCTCCTCCCCCTGAATTCGCTCCTTCCCTTTCTTTCTCTTTCTCCTTTTTCTGCCCCGTTTATCAGTGACGAGTTCCTAAAATATGAACGACCAAGACACGGGAAAATTGTTTCCCCAGGTAAAAAAAAAAGTGCTGTCTGGGTGCAAGTCTCCTCTCCTGGAGTGTGTTGTGTCTCACAGGTGTCAGGTTTATGTGATCCTGAACATCGGCCACCAAGACCTCAACGTGAAAGAAAGGACATGTGATCAGATCACAGCCTGAGAAAGCAGTTTGTAGTGATCCTGATCCGGGCGAGGATGATAAAAGAGACAGACAGACAGACAGACAGACAGACAGACAGACAGACAGACAGACAGTGGAAACAGTTATTGGGGAGGGGAACTGTGTAACATTGCTGAAGACACCGAGAGTGTTAAGTCGGTCAGGTCAGTGTGAGATGCTGCAGGTACTGACTGAGTTATCAGCGCTGCAGACCCTCCGCTGGGTGAGACAGGGGGCCGTGCAGGGCGGGGGGTTGCTTTTCCTTATCTTTCTTGATTCTGGTTGTTTCCTTATTGTTCCTTCTTATGTTTTCTTTCTTTCTTTCTTTCTTTGATCCATTCTTCCTTTTTCTTTCTGTCTTTGTTTCATTCCTTCCTCTCTTTCCCTGCTTCCTGTCTTTTTTCTTTCTTTCTTTCTTTATTGCCTTCTTTAATCCTTCTTTCTTTTCCCTCATTTAATTTTTTTTATCATCCTTTCTTTCTCTTTCTTCCATCCTATCTTTCTTTATTTGCACCATTTTTACTTTTTCTTATCTTTCTTTTCTTAGTTCTTGTTGTTTCCACATATCTCTTTCTTCTTTTATTTCTTCCTTCCTTTTTCTTTCCATCCTTCCTTTCTTTCATTCCTGTTGTTTCCTTATCTTTCTTTTCTTTTTCATTCTTCCCTCATCCTGCTTTCATATTTATTTCATAACTTATTTGTTTAATATTTATTTAATCCCTCCATCACGTCACCCTTTTCAGCGCTGTATTTCTTTTCAAGTTTTTACTTTTTGCTCAGGTTAGTCCCTCATCATCTCCGTCATAAACATTTGTTATCGTAATTATTATTATTATTATTACTTATTTATTTTTATTTTTTTAGGAAAGAAATGAATTAGACGCAGCAGGTGAACAGATGAATAAATGTTGGTAGTTAAGACACGACACATCACCTGACACCTGGACCTACTGTAGAAGCTGGTGTGAGTGTGTGTGTGTGTATGTGAGTGTGTGCGTGCATGTGCATGTGCACGCACAGTAAGCGCTCTACAGAACATTTCTGCTGCAGGCAGTGTTGCCAACTTAGCGACTTTGTCGCTAGATTTAGCGACTTTTCAGACCCCCTTGACGACTTTTTTTCGAAAAAGCGACAAATCTAGCGACTTTTGGACAAACCTTAGCAACTTTCCAAATGTCGCCAGTACTGTCCTGTAAGCGCGAGGTCTTGCTTTCCCGGTACAGTTACTCATCTCCCTGTGTCTGCTCTGAGCAGTGAGCGCGAGCTCCGGCTAAAAGGAGCAGCACATATTCCCGTGACCGCACGGCAGCTGACAGTTTTATATTGGACGCGTGAGGAAGGATTAGGGAAAACACGCAGAATGCAAATATGCGCATGGTGTCATCTAGCGACATTTGGCGACTTTTCGAGCAGACTTTAGCTCCTTTCCATTGAAAATAGTTGGCAACATCGGCTGCAGGTAACAGAGGGCGTCGGCGTTCCCCTGCTGACGGCCTGCAGTAAAACACACAGCGGCTGATTTACGTCCAGATCCACGAGCTGCGCTCTATACTTAAATAACACACTGAAGCTCGCTGACACACACGGAGCTTCCATCAGCAGCGTCATTTGTGAAGAGCGTGGAGTTTCTTCCAGCTAACTTCGAGCCGTTTGCAGAAATCACTGCTAGCAACTGGAATATACAACAGCACCCATTTAAACACACGCTAGCATTCGGGTTTTAACGGAAATCATCATCAGTTCGTCAACAATCATCATTTCATCTGTTCTCAACCAGAAACGCTAAAATCAACAACTGAAGTTGGATTTGTTTCAGATCAATGCAGACGCATCAGGTTCTGTGCTACTCTGAAGCTCGTATGCTAACTGCTTTACCTGAATCTTGCATCGTAGCATAAAGAGGTCATGCTAGCTGACAACGCACAATCGAAATATCATGAATGCAAAAACAGCAGAGCGTCGAGAAGAACAACGACCATGAAAGAGTGAGAATCGCTGTTAATTGGTAAATTAATCATCTATTCATTCATTTCATCAGTCAGTCATTCTGTCAGACAGTCAGTTACTACGTTTGAGTACTTACAAGTGAGTCAGTTAGCTGTTTATTCTCTCAGTCAGTTACTCAGTCTGTCATGCAGTCAATAATTCACAGTTTGTCATTCCTTCATATATTCATTCATTCATTCATTCAGTCAGTCAGACGTTTTTCACATTGATTCACATTGATTTATTTAGTTATTGAGTCACGAGGTCAGTTAATTTAGTCAGTTCTTTACTCACTCAATTTAATCATTTAGCCATTAATGTATTGGCTCAATCACCCATTCATTCAGGCACAGTCATTTACTTAGTCATACAGAGTCAGTTATTCATTCATTCACCCATATTTGTGATTCATTCATTCATTACATTTAGTAACTTAATCAATTTAGTTTTGTTTATCTATTTATTTATTCATTCATTTATTCATTTAATCATTCAGTTAGTCACTCAGTCATGCAATCAAATTTTCATTAATTCATTCATTCGAATAGTTGGTTATACATTCAGTCAGTAAATCGTTCATTCATTAATTCATTCATTTATCAGTCAGTCATACATTCAGCCGGTTAGTCATTTTTTGTGAGTTAGTCACTCAGTTACACATTCAGCAATTCATTCATTCGTTCATTTATCTATACATCCACTTGACTATTCATTCAGTCATTCAGTTAGTCACACATTCCCCCACTTAGCAATTCGTTCATTCAGTGAATCAGTTAGTCAGTCCTACGTCCAGTCACTCAGTCATATAATTACATATTCATTCATTCAGTTAGACATTTAGCCATTCATTTATTCAGGCATTCAGTCAGTAATTTAATCAGTTATGCATTCCGTCAGTATTCCATTTCAGTCAGTCATGCATTCATTCATTTGTTCTTTCATTCAGTAAGTCATTAAAGCTTTAATTTTTTTAGCAAGTTAGTTAGTCATACATTTAGTCCGTCGCTCAGTCTGTCATTCTTCCATTCATTTATTCTGATCATTGGTCAGTTATTCATTCAGTCAGTTCATCACGCGTCTACGAGTTCTGTTTTCTTTTAAAATCGCAGAAATAAAGTTTCAGGCTTCGGGGTGTCGCTGGAGAACCCGTACCTGGCAGTGCCACGCGTCATGGCGCCTCTCAGTAACATCTCAGTGTGTTACAAAGCATTTCTCAGTCAGTCAGGTGGATCAGCTTACAACCAAACATAAGGACTGTGTTGCTGCTGTTGTTTGAATGAATACTTTTCGCCTCGGGGTCTGTAAATGACTCTGCCAGGAGCAATTAAAGAGAAAAAGGGATATCAGAGATCTCTGAGTAACGACTGAGAGACAGCGACTGACAAACAGCCCTCTCTTATCTCTGCTTTCTGAGGTGGAGAGTGTTATTACCCGGGAAATCGACTCGCAAAGAGGTGATTAAAAAGCTCTCACTTTACAGCAGAGAGAGAGACTCTCAGGAGGAAACGGCGTTATTATCACGAAGTGGATGACGAAACACCACCATCGCTTTCACCATACAGTGAAATGAACAAGCTGTCAGAGCTAAGACATGTACACAAGTCTTCACTCTTAGATCTCTTTAGTTGTTTCTTCTTATGTGTATTAACATCTTACAGGAGGCGTCATTTGTGGAGACAAACGGCCTTACTCCAGCAGTTCCCCCGTGAAACCAGGGCAGAGTCCCATCTGTTAAATCCTCCAGTCGTACGGAGGAAACATCTGCTCTTCTGGTGCTGATCAAGTCCGAAATAACACCCATTCCAGCGTTTATCGTCACAAAAGAGCTCTTCAGCACAACAAACGAGAGCCGATGGAGATGATTTCCACACACGCTAGCAGCTACATTATGCTAACTGGCCCCGATTAGCTCACATTCTCCATTAGCAACCTCAGCGTTATGAAGATCTGCTGCTTAGGAAAGAACGAGAAACCTAAACCGCCGCTGTGTACCGTCCCGTGCTGCTATGGACAGTGTGTGCTATTACACACACTGATCAGCCGTAACAATAAACCCACTGACGGTGAAGTGAATGACATTGATTATCTCATTACAGTGGCACCCTGAGTGGGCGGGATTTATTAGATAACATGTGAACAACCGGCTCTCAAAGATGATGTGTTGGAAACAGGAATAATGTGAAGAGTGAAGAGCCGAGTGATTTAAACAAGGGCCAGATCGTGATGTCCACATGATTGGGTCAGAACTTCTGGAGTGTTCCCAGTATCCAGTGGTCAGTCCCCATCAAAAATGGTCCAAAGGACAGCCGGTGAACCGACGACAGGGTCCTGGGTGCTCAAGGCTCACCGATGCGCGTGAGGAGCGAAGACTAGCGCATCTCATCCCTCGGAGGAGCCACTGGAACACAAACTGGAACTACGTTTGAACTGCAACAGGAACTATGTTTGACTGCAACACAAACCACATTAAAACGCTTTATACTGTAAAAGGAACTAGTTTATCCTGCAATCTGCATCAAGAACCTGCTTATTTTAAATAACTATTTCCAACAGGTTTTACTTTTTTGTAGGAACTACTGTTTACTCCAGAAGGAACAATTTAACTGAAAAATTAACTACTTTATCCTGCAGCGTGCATCAAGAACTATTCTTAAGGCACCATGATCTATTTTTACCTGCAACAAGACCTACTTTGTACTGCACCAGGAACTATTTTTATTGAAACAGGTACTACTTTATGCTACAACACGAACTACTTCATAGTGCAAAAGGAACTACTTCATATCGTAACAGGAACTACTCTGTACTGCAACAAGGACTACATTACACTGCAACAGGAACCAGTTTATACTGCAACAGGAACTACAGTCGTGTTTGGTACAGGTGTGAAGTATACCTGCGGTGGCTGCCAGCGCGGCGGGTCGGCGTTACCTGCCAGCGCAAAAGTCATGCACATAGCGTATGACCTTTAATAAAATATTTCGATTTATTTGATATTTCTATTTATTTTACATTTCCGAGACCCAACCTACTAACCCTCCCCTCCACCTATCCATATGTAAAGAGTAAAACAAAGGGAAAAAAGGAAAGAGAAAAAATAACTCTTGTCGGAGCAGGTGGCCCTTAAAGCCCAGAGCATTTTTAGCCATTTTCCTGCATTACTATATTTTACTAAATATTTATAGGTGCTGGGAATGTGCAGTACAGAGTGACATTTCCTTTTTTTTCAGCACAATGTAGGCAACATGATGAACTGAGTTTTATTTCATTTTAACCGATTAAACAAACATGACTGAGGGGGAAAAAAGGACACATGGACAAATAAACAGTGCAGATTTACAAGAAAAGAATACTAATTTGTGTATTTTGAAAGTCCTACCTTTTGCGAAGTCGTTCCCGTATTCCTGTAGCAGTAAAATTTAAACACATTAAAAGTAATGATAACTTCGGTTCTACATGACATATGAGAAAACCCAAATTCACAGTGTGATGTTTAAAGCCTCCTCCGTCTACACACACCAGCAGGACTTTCATATAAGCAGCTGCTTTTTTGTTTTGTTAAACCGGACATTGACCAGCGCTGTGTTGCCGCGCAGATTCGTGCCGCTTGAGTTTTAAGGGTGAATCTTCCTGGGTTTTATAAAGAAGAGTCCGTTCTCTGAGCGAAACTGTGTTTGTCTGCAGACCATGTGTGACCGTCACTCCACCCTTCTTATTCTTTTTACATCCGCTAATATCCGCTGCATTCACTGCCTTTCAGTACACCGCTCTCGCGGTAGCAGGATAAACGGGTACAGGAGCGCGAGAGTAAACTGTCCGCTACTAGTTAATCGAGTGCTGATGGAGTTGTTCTCCCGGACTGATTTTTAAAAAGACTTGGCCGGACGTCAGTGCACTCGGGTGGCCAGCCAGAGTATACTCTATGTTTGGAAAACACTGACATTACACTACAACAGGAACCATTTTATACTGCAACAGGAACTACATTATACTGCAACAGGAACCATTTCACACTGCAACAGGAACTACATTACTTACATTTTACATTACAACAGGAACCATTTCATATTGCAACAGGAACTACTTTATACTCAAACAGGAACCTTTATGCTACAGCAAGGACTACGTTTCACCTTTAATTCTTTAAATTCCCTTTGTTTATCCTCTCCGCCGCAGTGACGCGCAGCACGATGAGACACCCGTCCTGTAGATATCACACACGTGCTGGAGGTAAGGCAGATGGAGATCAGGTTGGAGAAGGTCGGAGTGTCGCTCTAACCTCGTACCCGAGCCTGTGCCGCACTGTACACGCAGATATTTATAGAAAGCAGCTCATGTGCGTATAGCAGCAGCCTCTGTTCTCTACTTCTCTTTATTCGCAATAAGTGCATCTAGCTTTTAGACCGTCTTTTATAAGATTTAAATTCATTTAATTGTACTATTTCTCTGACACACAATAAAACGAGTGTCTAGTGTTTGCCAGTAAAACCACAGAAGGAGGATACGGAGTGTAACGGCTCCTCAGAGATCTCCCATTTTACACTGTATTACTGCTCGGAACAATAAAACCTGGGGGTTCACATCACCACGGGGTTCGACTGTGTACAAAACACCACAGCTAGATCTCTCTCACTCTCCCACACACACACACACACACACACACACTGATGTATTAATCAGCAGTTGAGACCAGGTCAGTCGTAATTATACCGGTGTTGGCATTTACACTGGTATAAAAGTTACCGATCTGTCAGTGAAGGTATTGATGAATCCGTGGGATCCAGTCTCGTTCGACCGTGTTCCCGATGCAGCGTTCTCCGAACGGAACGTCAGGAAATTACAATCGATTCAGAGCCACTGGTTTGTCCTGTCAAGCCTCAGCTCTTCAGCACCAGAACAACGTGTCTCTGCACTCGAGCCATTTAATTGAATAAAGGCTTATAGTCTGAATAAATTAGAAGAGTAAACAGTTAAATGAGCTTCATCTGCAAACATGTTGTTTAAACAAACTCTCGAGCATTTATTCTGTATTTACACTCACTGGTGTACTGTGTTTCAGCTCAATTATAATTACAAACTGATCGGACACGAGGCGTTATTCCTCGAGTGATGATAACAGACAGTAACAGCACTGTGAGGTGTAACTCTATGTATGAGTGGGCGTGTCCCAGGTGTTGTCC
>JAOVVA010000026.1:12627067-12643780 GCA_028565275.1 Leiocassis micropogon
TGTTGTAGAATGTAGAAAATAAATCACTAAACAAAAACAAAGAAATTTGCAAGTGACCCCAAACTTTTGAACGGTAGAGTGTGTATGAGCCTATTTGATGTGATGTCAGAGAAGGAGATCCCTCTCTTGACACAGAGCAGAGTTACCGTAAAGCCTAATTGCAGTTGACAGAAAAGACAAAAGACTATATGAACTTATTAATGTGATTATTAACAAAAGACCTTCCTTTTCCTGAGGACTTTTCACGTGTCCTACTGATGTACTCAATCGAGTGAGGAGGGGATTCTTCCACATCAACCAATCACAGAAAGAGCACATCTTAATCCCGCCCACATCCAAAACACCCCGAAGAAGCCCCGCCCCCTCGTGTTTGGTCCGTGGATGTAACCGAAGCTGCAGAGCGTTAACTTATTACAATAAAAATTAAACAAAAATAAATAAATTAACTGCGGGAAACTGCAACCGAGTCACTGAGGCGGCCTGGACATTTATTTGTAATTGTTTCAGAAAATGACAAGTAAGTAAAAAAGATATATATTAAAAAAGGAAGCGTAAAACCCAGCGCGAGGGCTACACCTGGAGCTAACGCTAACTAGCTAGCTAGGCTGCACTGAGATTACTTAGCCCCTTTATTAAATACGGATACATTATTTAAAAAATATATACACGATGAGGTGTCTAGTTGATTAATCTGTTCTTTTTAAAATACATTAGAATAGAGGCGGTGTGAATATCGAACTTCCGGTCAGCTCGCGCTATTTATAAGAGGAAACAAGCTAACTGTGTTTAGCTAGCTAGCATGGAGCTCGGCTCACGGTTCTCACACTTTTATAATTAAGTGAAAAATGTATATACTCTATTATTGTTAATCTGTGCTGATTTGTAAAAATCGTTAATATATATAGTGCTATGGTACTGGTATAAAAAAATACCAGGCCTAAGTTACAAGAGAGTGTTTTATATATGAAAAGATGAATTTAAATGTTAAATCTAAATCGGTTTTTATAGTATTTATGAAGCGGTCACGGTGGGCTTTCATTGTCTCTAATAGTCGACATCCACTGCCTTGATTCTGGGCTTTGTCGCATTTCGCGTGCATGGGCGCTATTGTAGCGCCCTACAGCAAGTGTAAGTTCTTTTACGTCACGGCGTATGTAGTGTACTTGTTCAAGCAGTAGGCAGCGTTTTGAGATACGGCCCTCGATAGAATCTGATTATTAGGAAACAATTTTAATTACCGTATTTTCCAGACTACAAGTCGCACTTTTCTTTTAGTCACCTGACTGATTTATTTATATTGCGGGCATTTTGTCAATAGATTTGCGCTCTTGGCACTTTTGTCTCATTTGACAAAAAATTCTGTCACACCGAAAATGTTTAAACTCTAAACGTAACACAGGTAAGAATGCCACTAAAAGAAAGCTATACCGCAGACTTCAAACTGAAGACTATAAAATATGCAGCGGAAAAAACAGCAATCGAGCAGCTGAAAAAAGTTTGGAGTGAGTGAAAAGCTCGTAAGGGACTGGCGCAAAGCAGAGGCCACGGTTCCTTTAACACTATGGAGAAAAAAAAAAACCCTAGAAGTCTAATCGTGGTAGGAAGGCTGCATGGCCTGGACTGAAGTCCGCAGATGGTCCCTCGAACAGTGAGCTGCTTGTGCGGGTTTATCAGTTGCAGAGTTATTATGTCCCCGTGCCCGGCCATTTGCCCAGGAGATGAATATTAACGATTTCACTGGCAGAGATGCCAGAAACTGACACAGGACCTCCAAGCCGAGGTCGTCAGCTTTCTAGCTTTTGTTAAAAAGGAGATCATGACACCAGATTATATAATTAACATGGATGAAGTGCCTCTAACTTTTGATTGTCCTATGAACCGAAATATCACAGGGAGAAAAATCAGAAGAGTGTGACCACTGGCCTGGAGACCTCACACTTTACAGTGGTACTTGCCTGCTGTGGAGATGGCATGAAATTGCCACCATTGGTCATTTTCAAACACAAAACCATGCCAAAGGCTGAATTTCCATCCTCCATTGTCATAACCGTAAACAAGAAAGAGTGGATGGACGAAGGAACGATGAATATTTAGCTAGAAAAGTGCTATCCCAAACGTCCTGACGGATTCTTTAAAGCACACAAAGCCCTACTTGTGATAAACAGCACACGACCCCATATAACTCCGCTAATCAAACAGAAAATCAAAGCTTGCAGCTCCTTACCTGCAATAATCCCTGGAGGGACGAATAAGTTACTCAAACCACTCGATATCGCAGTTAACCGGAGTTTTAAGCCTGTCTTACATCTCCTCTGGGAAACATGGATGGTGGACAGAGAACACGGCATCCGGGAGGATGCGTCATAAAACTTTTCAGGATGTCGTGAAATGGATCAACACTGCATGGAGGTCGGTGACGACTGACACCATTCTGTCGGGTTTCAGACAGTCTGGACTACTTGGTGAACTTGAGGGCAATCAGATAGAGAAGGAAACGCAGCTTCATCTTTTCTTAGAGTTCCCAGAGATGTTTAAGAGCGACACAGAGGACGAGGAGTTCACCGGATTCAGTGATGGAAAGATTTTTTTTCTTAATGTGCTACTGCTTCTTGTTATGCCTAACCTACACATTTTTTATAGGCTAATTTAAACTTTAATGACTAGTTGTTTCCATTATAGTGTTTCTCACTTAGTTAAAAAGCAGTTTTCTCTTAAGAAATTGATAAAAAAAAAAAATGCAACTTATATTTTTTCATGTTCAACCACTGTTTTTGCTCATAGTCCGGTGCAACGTATAGTCCAGTAAATACGGTGAATTAAAAAGTAGATTATTTTGGATAGAAAAGAATAAAAGAAATATATATAATATAGATGTATGTAAAATATTTAATATAAGTATATGTTTAGTTATAATGAATCTTTTAATTATGGTATGGTTCACATTAATAGCTACAGTAAATAATAAGTTTCTTAGGAAGAAAATGAATGAGCAATTCATTACCTATTTATTTACAGCTATTATATATTTTCAGTTTATTTTCTGTGTTAGGTTGTTTATGAATATATTTAATAGTTTGATCCAAAAGTGATGCACTTTTAAATAATTTTTTTATAAATCAATGTTTGAAATGATTTTTTTAAAATAAATATTTATTTTCCAATTTTTTATGTAGTTTTTTTAAAAAGTCAATGGTTAAAGATACACCCTTTCTTTAAAATATAAAAATACTTATATAAAATCAATATAAAAAAAATACAATTTATTTGTTTGTATTAATTTATTTTAGTGTAATATATTTTGTTATATTATTCTGTATTCTGTCATTCATTTCTGTCATAAGGTTAGATTTATAAATAACCTGTACACCTGCTTCTCACTTGTTTTTTTTGTTTTTTTAAATTGGTGCTTAATAAATCTTGTTAAAACGGTGATCTAATAAAATTTTCTTTTCTACTTTTCAGGCATGAAAAGGAAACGATCTAACGACGGGTCTGAAGACTCCTCCATCTCTGTAAACCTCTCTACAGCTCAGGTGAAAAGATCTCGACTCTCAAGAGGGAGAAAAGAGGGTTTAACACTTAATCCAGGAGCAGAGAAGTTTTTCTTTTAAGCATGCTAAAAGCAGGGTGTGTAAAAATGATAGTGTATGTGCTTTTAAAACCCTCATCTCTTTAACAAATGTGAACTTTTTAAAGAGACGGGGATGTAACGCAATTGAGTGCGGCATCACGTTTCACTTCCGCCGGAGTGTTGCAGTGGCGCCACGCTGAGATGCTCTCAGTGCACAATCACATTACTGAGAATAATCCATCTAATTTAGACAGGAGACAGGGACAGAGAGAGCTGTTTGGGTTATTTGTCTGAATCGCTGATTAAAAATTCTGATTGCATCATCCTTAAAATCAAAATAATATTCCTCTGCAAACTCATTTTGTTTTGCTTGAGGAGATTTCAGAATTAATACGATAATATTTTGTTAAACCTTGTGAAATGTGTTTAAGTGCTAATTAAGCACCCCGCCGTGATTTTACTAACATCTAAAAAAAAGAGACAAATTTACAGTTTATTATAAATTATGAAATGTAAGTAATGTATTATATATAATCGCATGTGTGTGTGTTCGTAGGTCCAAGAGCTGATCTCCCAAGAAGTGCAGAATTCTATTGAACAGTCTGATAAAATGATGAAAGCGCTGATTGAGAGAATTCAGGAGATCAATAATGAACCCGGATACGATGCCAGAATTCGGAAGCTGGAGGTGAGTGAGTGAGTGAGCCAGTCAGTTAGTGAACGAGTGGGCCAGTCGGTAGGCGGGAGTAAAATGTGGTTTAAAAACAATAAAAACTGATAAAACATATGTCTTTATTTTTGTTAACATGTCGTTTTCGCCCACAATCCGCTGTGATACGGTGTTCTTTTATTATGGCACAAGCAGCAGTGTTTCCCGGGTCACAGCACGCGGCGTATCAGGAGTAGTTTGCGCGCACAAGGACATTACAAGCTCAGTCGTCTTTAACTCTTCGTCATCAAAGCAGTTTTACTCAGGCCAGTGAGAAGAGACAATATTTGGGTCCATTTTCTTCATATTGAACTGGAGAAAGAAGCAGATGTGTAGTAATATTGGAGGGGAAACAGTGTGGGGAAACACAATTGCTGGGAAAAATACCACAAACCTGGAAAGACCCATCGAGGCATACCATAATAATCACAGCGGTAATACCATAATAATCACTTTGTGTTAATGATGTTACCACATGTTAACATAATTATTTAGTGATGTATTTTATTTTAATTTATTTTATAGTTAAACCGTTGGCAAACTTAGCCCAAAAGAGGTTAGCAAATGATTGTGACCCAGATGAGCTACAGTATCCCTACCACAGTCCAAGTGTGTAAAATCATATATATTTTATACATGTACATATATATACACAGCAATTCATCAGATGAAACATCAGATGAAAAGATACATTTTAAATGTTAAGATAATTATTTTGTCAGGAACCTTAAAAATGATTTTGGCTAGAATAGATTGCCTGTAGGGTTAATTAATAGTAATCTTATTTCTAAAATGTTGTTTTCATTGAACTAAAACTAGACTAAAATACTTAAAGTTTTCTCTGACTAAATTAGACTAAAATGTCCACGAGTTTTAGTCGGCTAAAACTTGATTAAACAAAAATGGGATACGATTGACTAAATATGATGAAAAACTAACAGGGACATTTATCCCGGGACTAAGACTAAAATTGAAAATAGCTGACACAATGAACACTAGCTTGATGATAGAAAATGGCTGTCCTGTAAAGCTGTCCTGATGGTGAATGATTCTAATTTTGTAAAATCCTCAACAAAACAGAGGTCACAGTCCAAGACAGTGGAAAACAGCTGACAGAATGGCTTTCTGGATCTATGTGATGTCTCAGTGTGTGAGATTCATTTCTTTGGGCACTTTTATGGTTTTTGTCCACATGATGGCAGTGTGGGGAAAGAGGACCGAGATTTAGTCAAGTGGATTGGTATGCTTTACATTGTATATTCTGGCAAAGATGTAAAAGACTCACTTTGTCGGACTTAAGAACAAATCTGACTTACGAACGTGCCCCCGGGAACGGAACTCACCTTTCTAGCGTTAAAGGTGCAGTATTTAATCTGGAAATTGATAGAATTAACCTTGAAAAAATGTTTTGAGAAGTATATAAAATAAGCATCCATAGTACTTTACTTTGTTTGAAGGGGCCTCGTGTCCGGTCTGTGAGCCCAGTGCAGTCCGCAAGCACAAGAAACGCACTGTACTTTAAAGAAAATCCTAAATCCAGGATCAACACTGGCAAAACACAGTGTAAAACCTTTAAATATTGTTATTTATTTATTTGTGTTTTTTTGTTTTGTTTTGTTTTGCTCTTCCTTTTGTCCAGGCACAAGTTAGGAAAGTAAAGCGAAGAGGGGACGCCGTATTTACGGACATACGAAAACGTGGACTCTTGGAACCGGCCCAGGACCAGGTACGGGGTCACCTCATAGAACTATGAAATTGGGTTTAATCACAGTTGTTTCACGTGACACAAAGTAATAAAAAAAGGTGTTACCTTTTCCGTCTCACATATAGTGTTGTGGATAATATAACGGATACTTTAACACTCATAATTTTATTATTATGCATTTTAGAAAAAATATATACATAATAGGTAAAATATTATATAATTTAACAATATTGCTGTTTAAAAAATGAATATTTTATTTTCATTTTGATGGTTTGAAATGTATTGTTTTGATTTAATATTATTAAAATGTTTACTTAATGAAAAACAGAAATTCTTTTGATTTCATGTTAGTTAATTAAAATCATGTTTTGCAGTCCAGTAATTGTGTGTGTGTGTGTCACTGCCACTAAATTTCAGAGTCTCACCCTTACACCTGAGGCGAAAAATGGTGCTGCAAACAGGTAAATTTTTTTATCATTATTAGTTATTTCATTATAATTGTTATAACTGTCAGTTAAACATGAGTGTGTGGGCGGAGCTAGAAATAGTGCAGCTTCCTGATTGGTTGGACAAAGTGCATCACAGAGGGGTCCTGTACTGGCACCCCTACTTTATTTTAGGCCTCATGTTCGTATTGAAACAGATTTACTCTGAGCGTTTCTGTTGTTCATTAGTTCGCTGTAGTGATACATGATTTGTACAAGTTTATTATATGATTAGAGAAATACCTTTTTTTTTCCCCTTGGCTCTGAAAGTAAATTGAAAAAAAGGCTTTGTGACCTCCGAAGAGGGGAAGTATGCCCCCACAAGTCAGAGGAATTCCTTACCTAATTTACCTAGTGTGATGTCATATCACGGTGACCACTCCGTGTCTGCATTAAACACGTGGCCCTTTTTATCTCAGAAAGTGTGACACTATCTAAATATTTATATAAAATATACACAAATGCATATGGATATTAACTTCGGGCGACACAGAGACTTCTACAGGCCTCTATCGATTTCTCATGTTTACAAACAGATCTTGGCACGAGGACGTCGTATTTTCGGCTACTTGAGAAATCACACGCAGAAACCCGAGCTAAAAAAAGGCTGAAGTGCGTCGCTGTCTCGTCTCCAGCGTCTAAGAATAGCGCGCGTTTGCCAGAGCCGCTTCCTGAAATGTGCAAAATGCAGTGATTTGTTTGGTTACATCACCGCCATAACGCTCACCAACGATCCTGCTGTAGTGTGTGTACTGTACGCACCATACACACAACACACACACGCCTTATAACCTCAGAGTGAAGCCTTAAAATGTTCAACCTCTAAAAATTGTGTTTTGAGATTTGAGCACTGAATGTGTTCTCATTCAATTATTTATCTATTAATTAATTCTTTATGTGAGGCTTTATTATTATTATTATAGCAGCATAAATGCTATTCTTAAATGATCATTTTTGTGATTAAAAAAGTAATTATTTATCTATTAACATACTTTTTATAAACTTTTTAAAATCCTCAAAACAGTAAGAGACACAGTTTGCATTCAGTTTTGTTCATAATACATTGAATTTTTTTTTTTTTTTTATTTATCACAGCTTTTCTTAATGCAGAGTATTAGCTTATTCATAACCAATTTCTTCTTCTTATTATTATTTTTATCATCATTATTATTTGCTAAGGCTGTTCCAAGCACTGTGATGCTTTTTGTCATTTTTTTGTTTTTTAAATACTATTTTTAATCATTTTATTTAAAAGAAATTTAAAGGCATTTTTAAAATCCTGTCTGTAGACGTTTAGTTTTAGTTCTGATTCACTCCCTGATGTTAACGTAGACCAAACACATGCAGGCATTAATAATGAATAAAAACACAGATGTTGGGTTTTAAAGGCTAATCTTACTCTTAATCAGTAAATTATAAACGACATGAAAAGGGATCACAATTTGTCATTTGGCTGCAACGATGATAATTATTGTTATTTCTACTTTTTAAATAATTAACACAGCTGACTGTGATGCACGCCGGTGAGATTATATCTAATTAGCGAATGCTAATTGTCTGGTTTTGTTGACTGCAGTGAGTTAAATGCGAATCTCTGGTCTGGAAAAGGAAAAGCTGTAAAATTGGTTTTATTTTTAACAAACTGTAGTGATGGATAAGGATGAATTTAACACGGAGAAAAACACGACTATCATTATAGCCTTTCCCTGTGCAGCTTGCGCTTTTCTGTTCATTGATCAAGTCCTGCTTTTTTATCCTCTCTCTCTCTCTCTCTAAACATTTCTGTTTTAGGAAGCAGGAGGAGCTCGAGCTCTCAAATGCCCCTTGCTACGTTAGGAAGATTCATGTGCAGCCTTATGCTCTAAAACACTTTGCTAAGTCAGTGAAAAACAAATTCATCTCGTGTTGTCTGATAAATGGAGTGCATCAGTTTTTTTATCTGAAGAGTCAACAGTGCCACCTAGAGGCCACTGGAATCATTCTCCTTCAGTCTAGCTTCATATAAACCGGTGTACAGTAGAGCACAGCGCTTTCTGCATTCTGATTGGTCAGAGTCATTTTCTGTTACATCAGCAGTGCAGCTCTAAATCACAGGGTTTATGTTACGTTTTTAATACGTTCTCGTTTCTATGGTAACGGCTTCTTCAAAGGGGCTAGCGCAGCAGTCCGTGCCACTTAGGCCATGAATTTGGAAGGGCTGAGTACACTGTGAGAAGTATTTTGTAATGTGACGAATGAGGACAGGGAAGGGGGTGTTTGGGAGTAGGAAAGAAGATGTAAACTAAATGCGAGACGGGGAGATAGTGGTGGTAATGCAACATAGTGGATGCCAACCGCCAGTAAACGCTAAGAACACAAGACAACCCAATTAAACATGCTAATCAAAGTCATCAATAGGTTCTGTGTGTCAGCACAGGAAAGCTTTTTAAAAAAATTTCTCGCCATCTGAGTTTACTTTTTTTTTCTTTTTGCAGTTTCTTTATAATGTGTGTCTTATTGACTTCAAAAAGGAGAAACAAATAGTACAAGCAGGTGTTTGTTCTTGGACATTCCACAATATTAAACATAACTAAAAACAGATGTAAAAAGTAAAGAAAAGGAAAATAGTTAAATAAGTAACTTAAGTAGATTTAGTACATTTTTCTCAACCAATAGTGGAACATCAGTACTCAATTCATTATAAATAATTAGTGATAACTGAAGTGATGAACATTTTTATCTCAGTTTAGGTTTTATTTAAAAAATTTCAACACATTAGCTCATCTTTCTTTCCACATTCATTAACAAAGCTGATAAAAATACAGCATCCTGTATTGCGTAGCATGACCTGAACTGTAAGTTCGCCCTCTTGTGGTGTACAACTTAATAGATACTGTACTTGAGCTAAAGAGGAATATTCTGCAAAACAAACATCATTGTCTGTTTCTTTTTTAAATCGGTTGCATTTAAACAGCAAATAATTTGATAAATCATTAACATTCCTTCATGAGAGTTTACAATTATGTTTATACTTATCTGGAAAGATTATTTGTTGCATTTTTTTTTCTCGCAGTTAGTATCTAATCTTTTACTATAAACTTGTCCTATAAAGCACCTTGAATAAGTAATTTTTTGCCTTTAACGTTTCTCCAGAGGGGATGCTAACATTCACACACAGCTTCCTTGTGTTTCGTTCGTTTTGTAAAGAGATAGTCCAGAATTTGTGTGAGTAACAGAATGACTTGTTTGATGCTACATTTATTATTATTTATTTTTTTTCCTTCTCAGTTCTGCAAACGGAGAGATTTCTGGCTCGTCAGCATCAGGAGGTGTGTGTTCATCTCTGACATCTAACACTAAATGACTTTAATTATTATTGTTGTTACTATAACAATACTCTAAACCAGTGACTAAAATGTATTTCTCCATTTTTCGTTGTAGACATCGCTAGCAAAGCAAGCATGACGAGAAAGCCCAAAGAAGGCTTCTGGAGGAGTTTGGTAGCTTTTTGTCTTCTTTTGCTTTTTCTCACACCAACTTTAATGGAACGTATTTAAACTCTGTCTGAGCTGTCTGTCTCTCTCTCTGTCTCTCTCTCTCTCTCTTCAATTTCAGCTCCCCAAGAAACAGATTGTGGACCTGACAGATGATGGAGAAGGTGCGTGCTAATCTGCGGCAGTGCTTTATTTTATTTGTGTGTTTATAAACACAGAGTGGTGAAGGAGGCTTTTGTCTCGAGCCTCACAGATCTGGAGCACGTTAGCGTCGCGGCTCTGTTAGGATCGCGGCTCTGTTAGGATCGCTCCAAATAATCATGGGGTTTAAAGAAAGAATTCAGTCATTAAAAAATAAAATAAAAAGCTAGTATTTACATAAAAAAAGATATACATAGTAAGCCAAAAAATGTATACAAACTTCAGGAGCAAAGAAAAACTTGTATGAATATTTTAATACAAAATGTATTATTATAAGTTATATATTGATATATATCATTAATATAATGTACACCATACTATTTTATAGTAAATTTATTAATATAAATGTTTTAAATTATGGAATTTTTGCTATATGGTGTTGTGAAAATTCTACTTATAAAAAAAAAAAAAGGCATAGCATTAACTTTCGCACGAAGACACATGCGCGCGCGCACACACACACACACACACACACACACACACACACTCCCAAGGTCAATCCTAGAACTAAACACTGAGAACAGCACTTTTAAATTCACAGTGTATGTATCAAAGTGTAAAGTGTATCATCACAGTGTATGATTATTTATTTTTATATTAAATGTGATTTTTAATCAGTTACATGCATCTTAGAATACTTTTTCACCTTTGTTTATTATATTTACCTTTTTCTTTACTCGCTCTTCCGTCCCTTTGTCTTCTCCCTGAAGTACTTTGAGTATTTTATTATTTAATATTTTATTTTAACGTTGTGCTGTTTAAGTAAATTGTGAAGAAGATACATACTGCAGAAATAATGTGCATTCATGGTTTTATTTATGTAAAAATAATTTATCGTGATTTGTGTGCGTGTTTTCGGAGACAGTATGCAGACAAAATGGGACGACACACATCGATTCTCCTCAGACATCATCGCAGGTAACACTGCTGCTCTCGTCTGTTGCCTGGAAGTGTGAGGTTCAGTCTTTCCTTGTTAATCTCTTTCGCTGTCTCTCTCTCTGTCTCTCTCAGGACACCCTGGACAGCAGATCTTCTCCATTGGGTAATGCAGATGAATTTAAATTTTCATTTTATCAATTAAATCCTATTAAAGGAGTGAATTTTTTTACGCGTTGTGAAATGAGCGCTTTGTTGTTGTTGTTGTGTGAAACAGGAGGCGGGGAGATTTCGTGCCTTGGTGCTGTGACGGACAAAGAAAGACTCGATTTGCAGGAAGCAGAGGTACGATCATGTCGTCTTCACAGAGTTTAGTTTTGATGAAAAAACAAAAAAGGTTCTTGAACAACAAATATGGTCAGGTAGAGAGCACAAACTTTTGAGTGTTGAATATAAAATTCATCATGCAGCCACTTTAAAGGTCCCCCCCCCCCCCCAAACATCTTAAAAACACACACACAGTTTCAGTGTGTGTATACATGAGAATGGCAGAGCTGGGGAACAAGCTGGGGGAGGGGCTCTACTTATATGAGGTCACATCAGAAGGAAAAATCTAACTGAACATGTTTTGGACCCCACACTGTAGACCTGTCTGAATGTCTTGACATCACAAATAAGTGTTAAATAGGTGTCCTTTAATATAGATATCCTATAATATAAGAGTACTAAGGTACTGTTTTATTTTTTATAAATAGACAAACAAATCAAATGGGATTTAAAAACCTTTATAAAATAGAAGCTCTCTCTAAAAAAAATAATAATAATTTCTGCATGTTGGACCTCAGACACTTTTTGAGTTGAGGCTTGATCATATTTTTCATTTTTTTCTTTGTAGATTTTATAAAAAATTTAATTACAAGAGTTATTTTTATTTTATTTTTTTTTAATAATTTCCTCGTAAGCACTGATTGATTCGTTGAACAGGCGGCGCTGCGGTCCAGACTCCCGCCGTTCCCGGACACCCCGTTCCCGCACCAGCTTCCTGTCGCGGCCGCCAGCAAATCCATGCCTCAGAAGCCCATCATGAAAGTGGCGCGCACGCAGAACCCGCAAGGGATAGCGCTGGTCTGGAACGTGGAGGAGGTCGACCCGGACGCCGCCGCCATGGACTGCTACTACATCTACGTAGCGCAGGAGCGCAGCGACGGAACGTTCTCCAAATGGAAAACCATGGGCGTGATCAAAGCCGTGCGCCTGCCCATGGCCTGCAGGCTGTCGGTGGGCAAAAACGCAGACAAAACGCTGTGTTTCCTCATCATCGGCAAGGACGTGTACGGCCGCTACGGACCCTACAGCGACGTCCACACCATCTCGCCTGGCAAGACGTGAACTCTGCGTGCTTTTAAGTATTCGTTTTAGTAACGGTTCAGCGAGCCGAGCAGCTCAGCAGACTTTTAAACGTTCATCAAATTAGTATTAATCCCTTTCTTTATTAATTTTTTGGTGCCTGATGAATTATTTGATATTGTTACAATAAAACGTGATGAAAGTTTGGACTTTCTCAGTTGAGATCCGGTTGGTACTAGACCACAGCGAAACATCAATATTATCATTTGAAATAATAATATTGCCAATATCGGTTGTTTTTCTTGGGTATTTCATACAGATTAATAATTATGGTGTTGTCAAGCGCCCATTATAACAATCAAAAGCTAAGTGATGTGGGTACATGGTAATGCCAAGTATTGCCACAAGGTGGCACCCTTTTTTAGTTATAGTGAGCTACAGTTGAAGACGTTTTCCTCTGTAACGAGTGGTGAAGGGAACAATGGTGGTGTTCTATATTCCATTCACGTATAACAAACTGAATCTAATATCGTGGATACTGGACTTTTGTGAATGATTGCTAAGTACAGGCTTCTTGCTGTTCCTCACTCGTTAGAACGTCGCTGTTCTGTGTGCTATCATAGTTCCAGATATCGGATCTTTTCCGAAGCTGCACCTGGTCTTTCCGAGTCAAGCCACAATTAACCAACACGACAAGTGACCAGAGCAAAACCTATGTGATGCAACAGAAAACATCTTGGTTTAATCGCCGATAGGCAGTTGAGAAATATAGATTTTTGATTTATTGTTCAAAATCTTTAACATTATAATATCTGGCCAAGCGAAAGCAGTGCAGCGTGTTTTATATTACACTTTCATTAAGTCCATTGTGCACAAAAAAGACACCATGAAGTTTGCTCAAACAATTGTGTTACATAAAAAAAAAACGTTTGATAAAACTTTATTAAATGTCCACAATGTTTTTTTGACACCCAATCAATGAACATTTTCACTGGTTTTGACGTACAATTTTTTCAGTCAATAAGCTTGTTGTTATTCTTTTTTTTTTCTTCTTGTTAATAATAATAAATGGCTATAAAGATGTCGGTGATGTGTCAGAAAGGTGTGTTGTGGTTATCACTGTAGCAGTGGCGTCATTGTCCCGTCACACAGCTGTAGCGTGCATGTTTCGTAAACTTCACATGTGCATCCAATGCAATACCAGTATAGAAACAGCAGGGGCAGTAGTGTGTTATAGGATTGGACCTCATTATTGACCTAACCAGAATTCAAGAGCTGTCCTCGTGGATTTCCTGTCCCTCTAGAATCTCATGCACGATGTCTGTATTAAATCTCTGCAGCTACTGGTGACCTCTGACCCAAAAAAATGTGGCTAATTAGAGCTACACACTGGTCTTGCTAGTTAGAATGTTTTTTTGTTTAGTAGCCAGTGCACCATTTTTCATGGCAGACTCTCACTTTTAAGAGATCCCCCCCCCCCATCTTTAATAAATATTGCCTATTTTTAAGACAATTTCTTTAAATAATTGTATCCACTTAAAAAAAAAAAATTGTCCAGTTTTCACAATTTTTCTCTAATCATTTTTGAGACAAAGCTGACTCGGTTGGTTTCCAGCAAGTCGGTGAATCTTTAATGAGGACAACATTTTGGAAAATTTTATTATTTATGGACTGCTGGACAAAACAAATATTTTAACTAAAGCTGAAAAATGACCATATAAGCAAAGTCAATGTGGGGAAAAAAAAATTAAAAGTCCTTAAAGTAAAATACATTTAATTGAACTTCAAAAATGCAGAAAATGAGTCCTTGTTGGGGGATCAGTCACTGGACATACAGGCAACTGGATAGATCTTTAACACAAAGAACAGGCAAAACAGATTTAAAAACAAAGGAAAAGAAAGAAAGCTGCCGTTATGATTTCACTCCATTAAAAAAAGGCCTTCAGTAAAACAGGTTCAAGCTAAATGAAATAATACTTCATTACACAAAAAAAGAAACATAAATAAGCTTTTCTAAAAAATATTCGAACTATTTCTGTCAAACACACGAGAATTGGAAAAAGAAAAAAAAAGACTCATCTTCAAAGCCAAATCCCAAATCTGTCACTATAAGCTTATTACGCTGCCTAATGAACTCTGATCTATAACCCGTGCTAGCTATAATAGCAATGCTAAGCTAAATGCATCTAGGTAAAATAAAACATGCACTATAACTACAATCTTTTTTTACAAAAGAAAAACTGATTTAAAACAAGAAAAAATAAAAGAATACAAACTTTCACACAAAAAGGCTTCATGTACACGCCCGGCCTTGCTTTGTTCAGCTTCAAGTATGATGCGGTGCTCGATAACGTGGCAGCGCGGCTTCTGTCTGACTTCTTACAAATGGTCAAGTATTTATTACGCCAAATTCACAATATACAGTATATAGTTTATTTAAAAAAGAGAGAGAGAGCGCCTTAAAGAAACAAGCCTAAATAGTGGTTTCGCTAATTCTAATTTTAATCTTATCTAATCTTTTAAAACGTGTGAATTTTACTTCCAAAAACAAAACACAAACTAAAAAACAAGGGTTTAAACTAAATAGTACAGAAGAAAAAAGTAATTAGTTTCCAGTAAGGTTATTCATTTATTATTTCCCATATTATCTTGTGAAAATGTTTTGGATCTCTGCATTAGAAACAAAACCCATATTTACACGATAAATTCTGTGGGTGAAGCTCGCAGCCGGTTGAGGTGGGCTGTTGTAAAGGCGCCTGTTTACTTGCGCTTGCGCAGCACTAAATACATGAGGCCGCTGATAAACGTCATGGGGAAGGCCACCCAGGCGAGCACGTAGGAGTAGCCGTAGTTCCCTTCTTGCATTCCCTCATTCTGGAAGCTTTCCCTCTCGGCCGTGTAGATGGACGCGGCGATCATCACGCACAGTGCTGCACATGAAAAAAAATACAAAAGTAAAGAACACAATGTTTATTCGCTACGCAGCGCTCTTGATTCTGGATTCTGCTTGCTCAGATGATGTTGATTTAATTTCTTTGAAAGTAGTGCAACAGCAGAATGATGGGACGAATCGAAAACAAAAAGCTTTAAGGTTAAGTTTTCAGACAGAGGAGCTGTGCAGTTTTGTTTTATTAACTTTATGACGGATAGGAAAGAGGCTGGCGAGGGAGTGACTGAGTGCTGTAACGTAAGAACAAGAGCTTATTTGTTTCACAGATGTTCATTATTACACTAAAAATGTGATAATGATTTTACACCATCACTCAGAATTTTCCTGCAACAGCAAAAAAAAAAACTCGACATGACTCACAAGATAAGAGCTGAACGATGGCGGTGAAGACGAATCTCTCGCCCTGCTTCAGACGGAAAAGCTGAAGGACGAAGATGAAGATGTCCACACAGCACAGGATCGTGGCTAGAATCATGGCAGCTTGCACGGCCTGAAGATAACCTGGTCGGAAACGTTAGAAATAAAGGGTCAGTTTCTTCTACAGAATCTGTGGCTCCAAGTAGTGCAGCAGGTCTTTATTCCAGTACCACAAACAAACCATGACCACGTGGCTTCTTGTCTTGACACTTAGGGTAAGTATGAAGAAACCTGCCTTTACAGACCACTTCATGGTGTTCTCCTGACCCTGCAGGTCTGACCTGTAGAATATCTAGAAGCCCAAACCGTACCTGTGAGATTTTTTGTAAACATCTCTTTGTCCTGGAAACTCCTTGCGGTTTGACTCCCAACGTTGTCTCAAGCCAGAGAGTCATTAATAAACCACTGAGGTTGATTCAAGCATGCAGGCTGTCTGGTCTTGGTTGATTGACGTACGCTAATGATTTCACTGAAGAGTAGCTGTTTGCCTTCAAACCCTTGAGGTCGTTCCAACAAGCCCATGAATCTAACAAGCTATCTCCAAGTCTGGGCCTTTATCACTACTTTATCCTATCAAGGTCAACTTTTATCTGCTGGTCTTCACTGTGCACATTACATACCTCGTGTGGGTGCAGGCTTTCATTCCAACCAACCACATGCCACACCTGATAGTCTATTGGAAGCCAAAAACGACTAATTAAACAGCAGGTACCAGGTGTGGCTCCTGCTTGGCTGGAATGAAAGCCTGCACCCACATCGGCATTTTTCCTAATAAGATTTGACACCCCTGTCCCAATAAATATATCTTCATGTAGACAACGTAAGTTTTTAATAGGGGCTTTGTAAAAAAAAAAAAAAAAGGTATGTAAAGTGCACAGTGAAGACCAGACAGGCTTCCATGCTTCAGTTCCATTCTCATGAGATTCATTTGCAAGGTCAGGAATCACAGGACAATTCGGAGTCAACAGCTGTGGTCTAG
>JAOVVA010000026.1:12643880-12662642 GCA_028565275.1 Leiocassis micropogon
GCAGGCTGTCTGGTCTTGGTTGATTGACGTACGCTAATGATTTCACTGAAGAGTAGCTGTTTGCCTTCAAACCCTTGGGGTCGTTCCAACAAGTCCATGAATCTAACAAGCTATCTCCAAGTCTGGGCCTTTATCACTACTTTATCCTATTAAGGTCAACTTTTATCTGTCTGGTCTTCACTGTGCACATTACATACCTCGTTTCAGTTCCATTCTCATGAGATTCATTTGCAAGGTCAGGAATCACAGGACAATTCGGAGTCAACAGCTGTGGTCTAGCACAAGGTTGAAAACCAGACCTCCAACTCAATCTTTCAAAGACAAATCTTTTGTTTCTACAGCAAGTCGCGTCATCTAACCAGCCACCACCATAATGGTTGGCTCTGCATTGCTGCTACCATCAAGGTCCAACACAAACCATGAGGTACTGATCAGTGACCAACCTACCACCACAGGCACCATTTCGCTATTCATGGTTCTGGTCACTTCGTCCCTCAATAAGTGGTTAATAAAGTACTAAAATTGGCCTAAAGGTGCAGACAAGAGATGGGACAATATTTTTAAACTGGTCATCATTTTATGTAAAAAAAAAAAACAATGATGTTAAATCTGGTTCTTAGGACTCACCTTCAGCACTCGTTGGCCCGGTCGGAGTTGAATCACAAGTGTTGTTCGCGTATGTGTACCAAAGATCAGTGTAGACATTGCAGTTTGTTGCAAACCACCAGGCCTGTCAGTGGCAGAATCATCAAGTTAATAAGTAAATTATAGGATTGGTTTGAAAAAATAATTGAATGAATCATACATTCTGACCCTCTTTCAAGTTTTTAATTTTAACTCTAACATTTTATCCAGTATTTAGCGTTATGGCCTGTTTCTCAGTGCGCATGTTCTGATAAAGTTCTTGACCGTAAATCATACAGTTAAAACATGGTATCAGTGCTGAAGTGTGTGTCACCTAGGTGAAAAAGTGAATTTTCATATAGGATCATATAACCACCATTTTTCATAATACTTAACGTTTCTTATCTCCTGATCCGTGCTTCACTTTTTGTAAATATGCAAAACACATTTAAGTTTTTTATCAGATTAAAACAAACACATTTGCTCAAAAGTTTCATGCCCTTTTAACTTTTTTTTTAATTAAAACCTTTCAATGATCTTAACTGTCATTCAGATGAAATTTGGCCAATTTAGATTTCACATGAAAAGACATAAACCTGAAAAAGTGTATTATTCTAAAATACATGCAATTGACATGGTTACAGACACTACAGATTTTTATTTGCTTTTAAGCTTTTACCAAACACCAATTTAAGCAACAATTTTTAAAGGTCATATGCTTCTATAAGCTCGTACCAATTTTAGTTTCAATACTCATAAAGAAATATGAATAATTATCTATAACGCTGAAGAATGGCCATTTTTAGGGCACATAAAAAAATCATCTCTCCAAAACTTGAAAATTATAGGGAAGCAAGATTGGTCACTTCCATGTTGCATAAACTTCAGAAGTAGCCACACACATTATCTGTATTATATCTATAACAAAAAATTTAATCAGCACCAATACTGTGCTGGTGTACTGGCGATGGCGCCTCACGGAAAATTCACCATTTGTCCAGTTCATCACATACTCACATTGTGGATAGTCGATATAAAAAGCAGTACTGCTGAAATAATGTGAAAGAGGATGATGAAGGCCAAAATCACCAACATGGCTGACGCTGGAGCAGGAGGATGAGTCTAACCTGAGGGGAAAGAAGGACATTGACATGATCATGAGATCCTAAACATGGATGGCACATGCAGGAGCAGGCCCGTTATTCTGGCTTGTCCCCGTTAGCCAACATGTCAGGTGGTAAACATCTCAATCTTCAACATGAAGGATCGCCTTTAACTTCATTTCAGACCAATTTTTTCATTATGTATTTTACATCTTCTATTGAAGAGTCAATGTTCAACAACTCTAATGTTCAACACACACCCTGGTCAGCAGGCTGCACTGGTTCACTGTAAGTTCTTGCATCAAGTTAAAATCCTTGATGTTTGTCTTCAGAAAAAAAAAAAATCTTACCCAGCTACCTTGCGTCACTTGCCAGAACCTACCCTAGACCTACCCTACACCGAGGAAGTGTAGGGATGAACCATGTGTAAGAGTGGATCAAGCTGTTACAGAGTAACTGCATCCTGGGCAAAACCAACCAGCAATGGTGTTTAACAACACAGCACACATCTTTTCCTAAAGCCAGTGGTTAAGGCTTTGTGCTATTCATTAGAAAGTTCTGATGTTTAAATCCCATCAAGCTGCCCCTGGTGTGGTTCCTTATGCAAGAACCGACTACTCAGTTGTGTCGTGTCTTCACATTAATGCTCCAGGGAAACAAATAAATTTAAGATGTACAGTAACCACAGGAAATTGCAAAAATGGAATTGGTGAATTTAAGTAAAGCAAACTGACATACTGTACCTGGGGTGCTCTCTGACAGTTAGTCCAGAATCTGCACCTTGACTGAGTACTTCTGAGTTGGTGTAAAGGTCTACAGTAATTGTAGTGGCAATAACACCTCATGTAAAAATTCATATAAAGTATAGACCTGGATTAGATGCTTTAACATTCTCATCCAGAAGGAACCAGGATTTGTTGTGATTTGTTGTTTTTTTTTTGTTCACTGTATGTTTAAAACAGAAACCTAAAGAGAAGCCCAAAGAGAAACCAGTAGACCTTTGGGGTCCAGTTCATTTGCACCAGTTTAGTTTCTGTTAGTTTCAACCATCCACTGATTCCAAAAACAGAACAACTACTAGACTGTGGGCCAAAAGCAGATTTCCTGTTTCCTGATGCCAAAAGCACAATGCAGTGGAAAAGTAGTTGGAATTTATTGATGGAATTTGACAGGTTTGTGTTGAGTCCATGAAGCAGTTCTAAGTACCTCGCACCTGTTTCTGCTCATTTAGTTTGAAACATGTCTCTGTTGTCTCTCTTCTTATGCCTTTGGTTTAAAAAAAAAAGAAAGAAAAACCACCTGTCAAGCAAATAGGCTGAAAATGAGAATTCACAGTTTAGAGTTTCACCTGCTCTGCTCCTTCACACCTGCTGCAGCTCGTTAATTAGCTGACAGATCAGGTGTGTCGGGGCAGAAGAAAACCAAGTCCAAGCCCTGCAGCGATCTGACATTCTGTCCGTCTTGATTACTTTATACCAGAGCCATGTCTAATACACACCTTTTGACCTTTTAATTGTCTACATATGGAACAAAGAAAACTTTTTTTTCCTCCTCCAGGGACAAAAAAACAGGCAGCTTCGGCTCCCAGACATTTTAATGACCAGCCTCGTTTCACAGGATGCAATAAAGACAACTCCCTGAGATCCCAAATCACGATGAGAGCTGCGTGGCGTCCAAAGGAACATAAAAACAAGAGGAATGACTGATCATACTGGCTGAGCTCTTCTCCAGGAATTCTCCAAACTTCAGCCCGAGATCTCGCTGTTCCACCATAAAGTCGATGAGGTCATGTCGCTCTGATCTCACGTCTGAGCTGACGTTCGTAAGAGGATTTGGCTTCGAGTGCTGTAAAGGCTCGTGACCCGGACTTCAGCAGGGCCTCATGGGCTTCCTCTGACTAAACAGACCAACCCCTGTGACCCTTTCAGTTCACATCCGGCAAATAAGAGCATTTGAAATGCAGTCCGTGAGCCAAGATGGGTTTGGTGTCTGATGTTTCCTTGTTTAAGTTTTAGCCCTGGAGCCGCGAGAGTAATGAGTATGGGAATCTCCATGTTTAAATTATCCCACAGTCGTGTCTTCTGAGTCAACCTGGATGGAGGCATATCGCATAACTTGTAACTGAACTGTTACTGCTACAGACCTCCAGTGCTTATCTCTATTATGGAGCCACAATACAAAATATAAGTCACTTTATTAGTCTATAAAAATTAGGGCTGTCAATATTAACACGTTAACACTGGAAATTTTAACACAGTACCATTTTTTTTTAACACAAATTAATCAAATGACCAATTTTGATCCTAATGGCTCCCCATAATCGCAGTGCGCTTGTCCAGCACGTTTAGCGCGGATAATAAGATGACCGAGGAAGCATCACCAGGTGCTGAACGGCGAGTTTCATTATGAAAAGCATTGGTTAAACGCTAATGGTTGTGATATTACAAATCTAACCAATTGTCATGCATTTCTTTATTCCAAAATAGCACATTTATAATACAAGTAAAACTGAGTATTTAAATATTGTGATTAATCGTGATTTATCACAGACTGACTGTGATTAACTAGATTAAATTTTTTCAGCGCTAATAAAAATGAGTCTCAAACTCAAAAAGTCTCAAACTCCAGCTCTGTTCTGTCTTTTTCTTCTACGTAACCTTGAGCACTGTGTCACGTCTCAGCTGTGAAGTAGCCGAGGTGACAGTCAGGACAGGCTTGACATTCACACTCATGAAACTTTGTTCACATAAAATCTAACAAGATTACTCGTATCTACTAGGATTCATACACATTTATCCTGGGAGTGGGATAAAAACCACACAAGTCACTTTCCGTGTGAAAGGATGAACCAAAAATATGTATCTGACTCGGAGAAAATAAAAATACTACAGATTAGACGTCCACCCAGACGGTTCACAGGCTGTGTGGACATCTAATCTGTAGTATGCTCGAGGTCACAGAACAAAATCCATTCTCTCCCTCTACACGGAGGTTGGATACGGCCTGCGGAGCTGCGGACGACTGTTACAGTATTTATATTTAGCCTTTAAGACTTCTAGAAATCCCTCAACCAAAACCACTTTCATGATTAAAACCTCAAGCTAGGATTTCTAAGATTCATCAAGTCTGTAAGGAAGGAGCCTTAGAAAAAAAGACGTTGTTAGAGTTTATTTTATACAACGGCATGGCTTGGGCAGGAGCTCCAGGTGTAAACAGTATCTCCATACATGAGGCTGGGTGTATGGAATGGAGTTCAAGAGAAGCATATTTTTAATTAACAAAGATGTATAGATATGATTATTGATGTTTTTGGTAAACGTGTATGGAAGGAGTCTCCAGTGTTTCTGCTTAGAAACAACTTTTTGTTGTTCATTAAAGATCTTACTCGTGACAAATGACTGTGATATCAGCTGTCTTAAACCACTCCTGCATTGATTATTTTCATATAACGGTTGCCCTCGATATGGTGCCGTAATGGTGAACACGGTCCCCTCGCAACTAAAGGGTGGAGGGTTTGATTCCCGTCCTTGGGACAGCTTACCCTTTGGACTGTACGAGAAAACCGGAGAACCCAGAGGAAAGGGTTTCTGCTTCTCTGTTTTTTTGCACAGTCCAAAGGGTCAGCTGACTGGCATTTCCAGACTGTCTGTAGTGTGTGTGTGTGTGTGAGAGTATGTGTGCCCCGTGCTGGTACCCTGCCTCATGCCCCGAGTCCCCTGGGATAGGCTCCAAACCTCCCACAGCTCTGTACATTCCCACAAGCGCTATACACAGTGAGTGAGTGGGTGAGTGAACGAGTGGGTCGGCCTCAAGTGTGTTATTCCTTTAATAAAACCCTCCCAAAGTTTTTTTCTTTCTTTCTCTAAACATCTCCCACCGCCTGCCAGGTCATTCTCAAACCACTCACACACAGACTCTGCTTCTTCTGCCACCTTTTAAGAGTAATTTATTTCCCCGCAAGAACATTTTTATGGAGTGGCAGCAGCTGTCTTTTATGTCCGGTTGTCAGTTTAAGGCAATCCAGAAACTTTTCTTGTGGCCTAAAAGCAGTTAAGTTGGATAACTAGGCTGCTACAGAACGCATTCTGGTTTCAATTTTAAAAAATCACGAGTTCTTCCAGACACACTGGGAGATGTGAATCTCAGGCATGAACCAGGAACTCATTTGTGGTGCACTGGAGAATCATTGGAGAGACTCACCATGGACCATTTTTATTTTTTCTCTCAACTCATCTTTGAACCATAGAAAGAAAAACCACCTGATTTAAAAAAACATATATCATCTGTATCAAAATTCTAGATCCATGTGAACACTCCCTTATATGAAATCTTTTTGACATTTGGTTATTTTAGATGGCTTTCAAACTAACAACAGAACCAGACTCATCTCTCACACTCTGATCAGAATCGGCTCAGAACAATCACTGCACCAAAGGATGAAATCATTTCTGAAAAAACATTGAACGTTCTTGTATTAAACTCAGGAGACCAAACATTCAAGCACTTGTTCTAAACGTACGCTTTTGTATAAATGAGTATGTACAGGACTTTTCTGATATCTAACCACCAGCTGCACTACACACATGGATCGAGGATGCAAAGCAACATGACATCGCCACACGTATCAATGCACACATGTTTGACATGAGTTACAAGTTGCTGCTTTCTAGACATGATTATTTCCGTCTTCTGGCTTGCCACAGGTCTGGGCGAGTACTCCGGAGCATTCGTCGCTAATTAAGTTAGGATTAAGTTAGATAGGACCACTATGGTTGAGCAGTACTGTGCTATAATACTGATATCAAGATTCATTATTTCATGATAGACTTTTGAGTTGTAATTACTATCGAAACGAAACTTAATAAATAAAACCAGCATCAAAAATTTCATTACAGAATTTTAAAAAGGACACGACACTCTTTTTAAATACATCTTGAACACATCTTATAGATTGTGATATTAATCATATATCATATAAAAGCCTCAGGAGACTAATTACAGCACATTCCTGGACAGTTTACCACCACATTCTCATCGAGGGATTAAATAACCTGGTAAATTAACTGACTTGTAATCGAAAGGATGACGGGCATGACCCTGCAGTCTGAGCTCTGAGTCTTATTCATCTGTCCGAGGACACCATCAGACACGTGCACCAGGAGAGTGTGATTCTACACCAAACACCCCCCACCTCTTCACCCCCGCAAGCTGGAGTACATTTTCATGGGGAAGGACATACAGTGGGAGGTTGGGTACGGACTTGTTCTGCACATGGTCTAAATTTACGCAGCTGTTGCCTTCTGGGGATTTACTCGACACGTAGGAGGAGGGTTTTGATGGGCGGAGCTGGGGAAAACGGAGGGAAAGGAATGCAAACAAAGGGGTGGGGGAAAAGACATGAACGAAAGTGCAGATGAATCAGTGTGTGGCTCGGCGCTGCAGTAGACGTCAGATCAAAGAAGACAGTTTTGTTTTGGCTGGAGCTTGATCCAAAATATACAAAAATCTACATGACATGAGATCTGAAAAGGAGGTTTAGAGTCGGTGCAAAAGGTTGGCATCGGTCTTAGGACAAAACGATTTGTTCTCTCAGAACGCCTGGCCAGTCTTTAATCGTTTTTTTGCTCCCTATATATACAGACTCCTCGCAAATGTAAAAAATATCTATTGTTTTTAGTTTCTTGTAATTCTATACAAGAACATTCTATTCTATTCTATGGAATACTTCATTTTTGTTTCTCAAGTCTGCCTTAAAGCTAAATTGAGATGCATAATGTACCAGTATGTTACAAAATGCCTCAGTCGTTATAGACTGTGAGTACAGTGTCAGTAATAAGGGGGAAAATTGCACAACCCTCGTTCAGCGCATAAATTTCCCAAGTTCAGCTTCTGCTGTCCATCTGAGCTAAATCCAGGAGTTTAGTAGAAATTAACCCCTTTCTTTCCTCGGAGGCTCTGGTCAGCGATATGGTTAGTTTAGAGGAAAGAAAACTCGATTTAGCTCAGCGGGGCTGCAGAAGCTTCGAGTCTCAGCTGAACTTTGGAATACATTTTGCACAGAACGAGGGTTTTGTGTTTTTTGGGTCCGGTTACTAACAGTGGACTCGCGAACTTCACACTTGGGGTGCAGAGCAGGAACATTCATAACGACCGAGATCTGTTCATGATCACTCAATTCTTTGACTTGACAAAACCCGAATTGTCCCTTTAAGTTCCATCACTTTGTAGAAAGAAAAAAAAAAAAAGGAATTTCAATTATTAACTATAGACAAAAATATTTAAGATCAGATCAGAAATGAAGACGAGAACCTGGAACACAGGTGCATTTCTAATCTTTTTATTGTGCTATATGATATAAAACTAATCCAGGACCGCTGTGTGCCTCCTGACACTGGCTCAGATCGGTCATTAGCTAAAGTAACAATGTAAAACCGCTCAGATTGTGATTATTGATATCTGGATGACTACAGAATTCAAACATATGAACCAGTGTTGGTTTCTTCCTTACGTTCCCAAAGGTGGAAATGCCTAGTATTAAAACTCACAAAAAAGTTAAACATCATCTCAAACTTTCACATAGGACCAAAAACACCTCTAAAAAGCATGGGGTCTATGACGTTAAAGTTTAAGTGTAAACGTTTAAGATTCAGGTCTAGTCATGAAAAGGTTGTGAGGTCGAAGCCCGGGGCAACTAAAGAGCTAGTGTTGAGATCTCGAGAACCTTAAAAAAAGCAACTTGATCAAAATGAAGCATGTGGAACATAATAAAAGAAGGTGATGGCAGGAAATAACAGAGAGAGAATCACAAAGAAGAAGAAGAAGAGGAGGAGGAGGAGGAACTTAATACAAGAAGAAAAAATACGAAAGTAGGACCAAAGGAAAAGGAATAAAAGAAAATGAGCGGTGAAAAAGTGAGGTTTAAAGGGAGTGTGTGTGTAACTGGGTTGGGTTGAGATCATTTTTGATGAAGAAAGATGTGTATGAATGTTTATCTTTTCTAAATAAATGGATGCTGGAGATATTATATAAACTAATCCCTGGGTCATTGTAAAAATCTGCATCACAGCTGCTGAAGGATGAAAAGAGAAAAGGCAGAAATTCCTCTACACTGTGGCTGCGAGCGCTGGCATGAAACACGACGTTTATCTTGGAAGCGTTCCCGGGATTAGTCTGCAGCTTTTGAGGATTACACAATCTGTAGTCTCGTCTTTCTGCAGAAGCAAAATACGCTGGAGACGAATCCAGCTGCTAATCTGCTCCAGTCTTTACCCTCGTCCCGTTCAATGGAAAACGCTGACTCGGCTTTCGGGCGTTTCATCTGGAGGATTTTTTCATAAAACAAAAGCCACAGGAGGCTGCTTCGTGCTTCCAGGTTGGCCGACGCAGTCATGGAAGAAATGTCGGAGATCCCTGCATGGCTCGGCTCGGTTTAAGATGTTCTGTGGTACCAGCGGAAATGATAATGACATCACTAATCGGTAAATATGATCTCAGATCCTTGGTACTTGTGTGTCATGCTTTTATAGGAAAGTAATCAGTGATGAAATGGAGTTCGTGTAAGTGTTTTATTTCTTTTATTATTACGCAAGACTTTGCCCAAGTTACAGCTTTACCATATGACTGTTACGAAGCTCGACACTGGAGATCGTGACAGATTAAACCAAATCCCAGCGATTTCTGACTTTGGGGTTTGTCTACAAGTTTGACGTTTGGTGGCAAGCCATCTAAACAAGTCTCGTAAAGGATGCCATGACCTATTTTTGGGATTGGAGCTCAGATAACCCAGACATGTTGTGGTGACAGAAATTAAAAAAAAAAAAGGATGAAGAATTTCCCTACTGAGGAAATCCGTGCAATAAATATTTTAGCGCTTAGCTCTACAGCAGCTGCGGTCTTGACGTTCAGCTCTAAGGTATTCAGCGCCAATGGGTTTATTCCACAGTTTTCAACTCGTAGCTCGAGGAAGGAAGGAAAGGCATGAGACGTGAGCGGTTTCACGAGCTGCAGTGAATGAAGGTGCAGAGGTCTTCTCATAGAGGATGACTTCAAGTTGTAAATTAAGTCTGGTGTTTAATAAATCAGATCACACGTTTCCGTTTCGTGTCCCTTACTCATAAGGACGTCTTCCATTTCATGTGCTAAAGTTATGGCAGCGGTTCAAATTACTCTTGTTGGAAAGCAGGACTTTCTGAAAGTTTCTGTGAACAAGCATACTCGCTGTTGCCTGTAATCATAGTCTTAACTTCCCTAGGGCTAAAAATTCAACTTAGGATAAAGGACAATTACCTTCCCCAATTACCTTTCTGTTTACCAAACCCAAGTTCCGTCCCAGAGCACAGTTCAGCACAAAGCGTCTTTTCACGAGCCCTGAGCGACGCCCACAGACGTTTATAAGCCTCACTTTTTATGGCTCAAAACCTCAACCGCCGTTGATTAGCCAATCTGTAAAAGCTGAGACTCGGATCTGCCTCTGACCTCGTTAACTGTCTCTGCGTCGCTGTTCCTCGGGGTGTCGTATTCTGAGCAGCGATCGGCCCTATTTCTGGAGAAAACACAAAAGTCAGAGTTGGCAAGCGGCCAGCATTGAGGTTTTAATACACAGAGACAAAGCGAGTTCTGCTTCGGGGACTGTAACCTCGTCGTAACCCTCACCCCGCCCTAATTTACACCAAAGGAAAAATCTTATCGAGAAACATGAGGAGAAACACCCAGAGTTACAGAGCAACTGTTCTTTTTTAGATGTTCTTTTACACATCTACTCAAGAACCATTTTTTCACACTCTAAAGAAAAATTTTTTTCATGACATTTTATTAATTATTCCAATAAAAATGAACATCCAGGCAGCAATCATCATCCAGTCCAAAAGACTAACAATGAAGTCAGTCGCTGTTATGGGAGCGCCAGTGACACTCACAGTAAACTCACAGGAAGTTTTGGTTTTCCTGCCAAATTGAAAAGCTGAGAGAATGGTTACTGGGGCACTTCAACAACTGGGTTATAGAAAAGTGGGCTTGTTGGAAAATTGGACATTTGGGAAAATGTTAGATGAGGACATGTGGTTGTTGGAAAATGGACTAGTTTGAAAATTTGCACTAGTTTAAAACTGATCTGGAGGGAAAACTGGGATAGCTGGAAAATCTTAAGTTAAACTTAATTTTAAATTTCTAGTTTAAACCTTGAAAGATTGGGCTAATGTGAATTTGGCCTAACTGGACTTGAAAAGTTCAGATAGTTTAAAGGATTGGTCTAATTCAAAAACCAAGACTAATCTTTAAGTTGTGATGTGAGTCGTTGTTTGTCTGCTTTGGAGAACATTTGCAGCACAAACCCAAACCTAGAACTTTTCAAGTCCAGTTTTCCAACTAGCCCAAATTCACATTAGCCCAATTATTCAAGTTTTAAACAAAACTCATTTTAAAACAATTCAATCTAATTTTCTAAACAGCCCAAATTCTGTAAAAAAAAAAAAAAGATTTTCCAGCTGTCACAGTTTTTCCGGTTTTAAACTAGTGCAAATCTTCAAACTAGCCCATTTTCCAACAGCCCCATTTGCTCTTCCTGCCCGTTTTCCAGCTAATTATAATGCACTTATATTATTTTTAAATCTGTTATTTTTAAATCAGTGATTTTTATTTTATTTAAAACATGCAGCCGCCTTGTTTCAAACATTGCTGTTTTACACCGCATGATTTTGTTCAAATTTTTCACTCTTTTGGGATGGTTTTAAGACTTGGCATCTAAATTATTATTTTTTCCCCCTGATTTTCTCCCTAATTTAGTCGTGTCCAATTCCTCCCCACATTAAGGCTACTACCACTCAGTCGGGAGGGCCGAAGACTATCACGTTTCCTCCGAATCACATGACGCCAGCCGACCGCATCTATTTGAACTGCTCGCTCACGCACCGTTGGGGGCGGAGCAACACACTCGGAGGACAGCGCTATCCGCTCCTTCCGCTTGCGTGAGCTCACAGACGCACCTGATTGGCTGTAGAGCCGTCATTAATGTGGGAGCATGAAGTACCACTTATCCCTCCCCTCTGAGAGAGCTCGGCCAATCAGCTCTCTCTAGACCTCCGGCTGCGAGAGGTTACAGAATCGAACTTGCGATCTCTGGATGATACCACTGGGCCACTCGGAGGCGGCATTTAAATCTCAAAACATTTTAAGTTAAAGGTATGGATCAGGATCGTCTTTTTCTGCTTTAGTTTTTGCACAAAAACCACTTTTGTTTGTGTAGCGTTCCCTTAAGTGGAGAGCACATGGGACTGAACTTTGATTCACACACTTTTTGGATCCTGTCCAAAAACTTTGATCTTCAGATAGACAGACAGACGGAGAGAGAGAGAGACAGAAGCCTTGTCCGACTCCCGAGGAGCCTCCTGCTGCTTCAGGTTGACGTCACTGTCGGATTCCATTCGGCTTTTCCATCTGCGGCGTGTTACGCTAACGTGCGTGCAAGGGGTCGTTTCGAATTTGAGAATTTCGCCTCCAGTGTGTGTGGGATCAGAGGGATCAGAGGGAAGAAGCAGCCCGAGATCTCCGCGCTGAGCGACGGCTCCCTGCGCCACATGTTTGTTTAGTCTCTTCATGCAAATAACAGATTGTGACTCTGCGTGCCAGGCGCTCGTGTTTAAAACGCCACTTATTTCTGTCACATGAGCGCAAACATAACACTCTGAGTATGCCGAGTCCCCTCGTGTATAAACAAAGCTGCTCCAACACGCCAGCCGCATCTAATTTTCTGTGTGTGTGTGAGAGAGAGAAAAAGCAAATCCTTCAATCCTGCTTAAGTGGACGTCTGTTTTTACGTCTGGGAGACCCCCACCCTCTCGAAAGATGTTTCCGTTTTTTCCCCTCTTGTGCATTTCAGGCAGGAACAGAGGACATCATTGTAGCCAGAATCGTCAGGAATTTTACTCCTGGTCATTTTTTTGTGTGTGTAATTCATCACATATGATACCACACCCGAGCAATTTCTTGTCACCCTCCAAGAAACCCAGACGCCACACCCAACATAAAAACCGTTAACAGATGAAAATATTGTCATATTAAAAGCCCATTTTGGCGAGGCCTCTCACAATGGAAAGCTTCCCAAGAACAAAAAAGAATGACGTCCTTCCCTCGATTCGTCATTTGTTTTTTTTGGGGTGTTTTTTTTTTGCGACAGGAGCGATGAATGCGACAGAAGCAGACGCCTCATTTTTTCATCCGCACTCCTCCATTTTGCAACGGTGCCGCGCCGCTAATGACGCTGGAATCCGCTACGCTAATGGTACCTTTTGCAATGCAAATGTTTCCGCAGATCCGAGCAGGAGAATGACAGGTCATCACATTTCTGTCTCTCTGAAGCGAAAAAGTGATGACACGGAATTCAGAGGGTTGCCGAAAAAAGAAAAAAACGCATTTTCAGCAAAACCCTGATGTGGCATGACCGAGTCCCCGGAACGCCAGCCTCATCCACGTTAGAGCTCCAGCTCCAGCCAAAGGCAAGCTCAGGTTCCCAGAGAAGATCTCAGTACGAAAAACTTAATAAAAAAAAAGATTAACTGGCTGAAGTTGAAAAGCGCTCATGTGTTCCTCTGAAGAGGAGAATAACTTCTGATTCAGATTTAACGTCTTAAGCGAAGCTGATGCTGTCAAACGTTTAAAAGTCTGGTTTCGTGCAGTGACTTATGAAGTCGTTCAGAATCCTGAGTCTCGCTTATATTTGTTGTCGGATTAGCTACCAGACGCTGAACCAATCAGGATGAGGAATTTTCCTCCTACGTGAAAAATTTAACACACACACTAATTGTGGTCATGCACAGTAAGTTACTTCAGTAACGCTTCCCTTGTCCCTGTGCAGAACCCAACGCCTAAGTGTTCCCCTACCATAAAGTTTCCCACACAGAACCCTATTAGCACGCTGAGAACCCTTAATTATCCAGTGAACCCTTAAAGAACCATACAGGAACCTTAGAGCTTCTAAATATTGAGCGAAAATTGTATTATTGCACTGTTAGAACAAAAAGGGATCTTGCAAGGCTGAGGGTTCTAAGGTTCCAAAAATGGGTTCTGTTTCTCAAATGATTTTTATTTAATTTTCAACTTTATAAAGAATTATGTTACTAAATTCCGATAAATTATTATACAAATTAATTATTTATGATGCAAGCATTATTTGCGTTATAAATATTAGTAGTAGAAGTATAATGTAAAATTTTTCTATGTGTCACACTCAAGTGCAAAAGCACATCTCTGATTGGTCGGGAGAGACGACCAATCAGTGGACCGTTCCACAAATCAATAAATCGTTATCAGTGGTCGTTATAGCAGACACTGTGAGGTACACTATGGTAACCATGGCAACGTGTTACTCGTGTCCAAATATTTTTTAATATGTCGGTTTGACTTGTTCCGTGCAAAGTATGAAAGATTCTTAAGCCAGATTCTTAAGAGATGGTCGTGAACATGGATTTGAACTTCTGAGTTAGAGATTAGTTGTTAGCTCCAGGGTGTGAACACAGTAGGACACACTACGTTGCAACACAATAATAAACACCTCAACTCGTGCTGCGGGCGTTTACACTCGACTGAAGTTCCCTTTTTTTTCTCTCGAGCGCCCTGGGTGGGATCACGGCGCCCTGATTGTAGCCGCGCGGCTCGTTGTGTTTGTGTTACAGTCCGGAAATCCAACCAACCCCCAGCTACACACAGGCTCTGGGACTCACACACACACACACACACGCGCTCTCTCTCTCTCTCCCCCACACACACAGAAATGACCCAACACACCAACACATACCACTATGGAATGTGCTGAAGGCTCTGAAGCCTTGCATGCCCAATTACACACACACACACACACACACACACATGTACACACGCGCACACGTACACATGCTGACGGGGATGGATTTGTGGGATCTGATGCCTGATATGCAAAAGTTCTTACATGCAAATCCACAACACACACAGAGCGATAACCACCTGCACCTTTATTCCAACAGCAACAAGCCGCAAAAAATGTCTAAGTTTAATACACTTTTTAAAATCTAAGACACAGATGCTTATGTACACGCGATTCACATTACAGAAGCGTTCTCCTCAGTCGATTCCTTTATAAAGGAGCCTGTGCAGGATTAACACACAAATGCTTTCCTGGTTTTGTTTTTAATCCAAGACATGGAATTTCAGGACCAGAGCACAAAAACAACCTTAATGCATTTCAGAAGTAACATCTGCCCAAGTGCACATTGCTTTAAAAAGTTTAAAACAACTTGTGCAGGAGGAAAACTAAACTGTGCTTTATCTTTTGAAAATATCTTGCAGGTCTTTGATGCGATTCAGCGATCAAATAGTTTGAGAAACCTCATCATCATCATTATTATTATTATTATTATTATTATTATTATTATTGTCTCATCGTCTATACCGCTTTATCCTGCATACAGGGTAGCGGGGGGGCTGGAGCTTATCCCAGGAAAACTTAGGGCATAAGGTGGGGGTACACCCTGGACAGAGTGCCAATCCATCCATTGCAGGGCACACACACATACACACACTCACACACAAACTCACACGCTCATTTACACACTATAGGAAATTTGGGAACACCAGTTAGCCTAACCTGCATGTCTTTGACTCCAAGGCGGGAATCAAACCCGGACCCTGGAGGTGCTAACCACTATGCCACCGTGCCACCTATTATTATTATTATTTTTATTATTATTATTCAAGTAACGTCAGCTTTTATTGTCATTTCAACCATAAACAGTCCATTACACAATGAAAAGAAACAACGTTCCTCCAGCACCAAAGTGTTACACCAAAAAGACAGAAAAAGACAACATAAAGTGCACTTGCAAATGTGCAAACAAGAGCAACAGGATGATACAATGTATTATTGTTATTATTATTATTATCATCATCATCATCATCTGCGTCGGTAAAGCAGCGCCGCTGCCACCAGGGGGCGACATTTCACATTGAATCTACACACGTAGATTTTTGTATATACGCTTTTAACTTTTTTACTTAATAAAAAGTATAATTTGTGTATTATTATTATTATTATTATTAAAATCAATCTTTCATTCATTTTCTTTTCATTGTTCTTTCCAAAAGTTTTTTACTTCTAAAAGTTCAGAGTTAAAAATATATTGAAAGAATAGCTGGATATTTTGCGGTTTAAATGAAAGAAAATCTCGTCTACGGAGGACAATTAACGCCTTGTTAATTAGCGCGGTCGCATTTGCATAATTCAGTGCATTAGAATAAAAAGCGCTCGTAAGGAACAACGCCCCTTCACAGAGTCAGGAGGCAGTTTAGGGGAAAATACGATTAACAACCCCAACATCACACACACATGCATATACACACACACACACACACACACACACAGACGAAAATATGTTCTCTCTCTTTTTTTGGCGTAAAACTCATTATCATCCACTTACCCTAGTAGAAAAATCCCAGAGGATGAAAGAAGGAGAGACACACGGCGTCCAACAGCGAAAGTTTTAGAAAGTAAAAAAAAGGCGCAAAAACTAAAGGCGGGACGCTCGCGCAGCAGGTTGGGCTGGAGTAGCGCACTGCGGGGCGGGAAAAGCGCGCGCTCCTCCTCTATCCAAAAAAAAAAAGGGGAAGAAAAGAGAAGAAAATATGGAACATACACACACACACTTTCGCTTAGGGTGGAGCTGCAATAGGGGAGGAGAGAAATAGAGAGAGAAAAAGTGAGAGAGAGATGTTTTGAAATTTAGAAGAAGAAAAAAACCATTAGGTCAGATGTCATTTAGAAAGTTTTCCATCATTCCACTAATAAAAGAAACAAGCATTCCAAAGAAACAAGAAGGATTTATTTATTAATCTATTTCAAACAGGAAAGCAATGAAAAAGGGAATTCCCCTGCTCTAATATCTAATCTATACCACTTTATCCTGTGGGGGGGGGGGGGGGACCATCCATCGCAGGGCACACACACACATACACACTCACACGCTCATTTACACACTATGGGAAAACTGGGAACGCCAGTTCACCTCATCTGCATGTCTTTGGACTGTGGGAGAAAACCGGAGTACTCGGAGGAAACCCACCAAGCACGGAGAGAACATGCAAACTCCACACACACAGACAAGAAGCAGGAATCAAACCCGGCCCCTAGAGGTGCGAGGTAACAGTGCTAACAGCTATGACACCGTGCCGCCAAAATGTAAATAATACAGCATAATTCAATAATAAAGTCGACTACGTACAGTATATAAGGAATCTTAAAGAACGAGTTGCCCTGGAATAGCTGTAAAAGGTTATTCCAAAAGCTTTTACAACTTTTTTTGAGAAAAGAATAATATTTTGTTGTTCCTCTTGTAAACTCCTTTAAAGGTTCTATTTAAACCTTTAAAGGCCCTTTAGTTGGAGGAACCGTTAACCATTCAATCTACAACAAATCCAAATGGGTTCTAAGAGAAACCCTTTTTATAACTAACTAATCATGCAATGAGCCCGTAGCCCTTAAAGCTCAGAACATTAAAGCTATTATTTGTTTTGCTGTTTTTTAATAAACAAATATCGGGCTCAGGATTGTGCAGTATATATGTGCAGTGACACATTCTTCCCCTTCTGGGCAATATGATGAACTGAATTTTATTTAATTTTAACCAACTATACAAACATGACTGAGAAAAAAAAAAATATGGGAAAAGAAAAAGTACAGATACAGTTGATAAAAATTTTTATGGTTGTTTCTGTGACCAAAAAAAATGAAATAATAATTTTCTCGTTTTGAGAGTTCTAAATTTTTGTGATGTCATTCCCATATTCCAGTAGGGGTCAAATTTACACATTATGAAAGTAATGATAACTTCTGTTTTACCTGACATATTCAAAAACCCAAATGCACAGTTTGAAGTCTAAAGCCTTTAAAGCCCTGTATCTATGCTGCTTGAGTTTCAGAGGATAATTTATTAATCCATCTCAAACAGGAAAGCAAGGAAAAAGAGACGTCCTCTGCTCTAAAATGTAAGTAACACATGTCTTACAAATCATGTGCTTTTTGTGGGGAACGATATAACATTTTGCCTGAATCCAGTCTGTAAGCTCAAACAAAGCATTCTTAGTTTAAAGAAAAGCAAAACACACCATCAAGGCTGGAGATTAAACATGTAGGCTAAATACTGTAAAATCAATCTATTCATGTGATTAGGAGCTGAAAAAGCCATTCCCTCATTCTGCAGCTCTCTCTGGTGTTTCTGCATGCTGGCGTGTTTTTTCACACTAAAGGATGAAGGCGGGTAAGGCCTTTTCCTGTTCCTGACTGGGGCGACAGGAAGCCCGGGCCAGTAGATGTACTCACTGCGGAAATTGTTGAAAATCCACAGCTGTGTTCCAAAACTCTTTGCTGCACAGCGAGAACGTTCCCGTGTGGAGAACCCATAAAACACGCCCCGCCGTCACCACAGTGTGTGTGTGTCTGCGTGTGTGTGTGTGTGTCTGTGTGTGAATACTGTGGGAATAATGTCTACAGTCAGAGAGAGATAATCAGCTCTTATCCGTTTTGGCTCCCTGAGTTCACTGAGAGAGCGAGAGAGAGAGAGAGAGAGAGAGAGGTTTCCAGAACAGTGGAGTTCTCCAACTTTTTCTCTAATGAGTCTGAAAAAAACATGCAGGAACGTCAGCACAAGTCACAAGTCTGAATATTTCCCACATTTTAAGACATTAAAAAACAGGCCGAGTTTCTGCGTCTTCAGTACGGACTCACAGAGACCACACCCTGAACCCTGACAGAGAAGCACAGAGGCCACACCTTCTATATTGCAGAGGCCACACTTCCTTCACAGCTACTGAAGCACATAGGCCACACCTCCTTTACTCCTAATGAAGCACAGAGGCCACACCTCTTTTTCTTCTAATGAAGCACAGAGGCCACACCTCCTTTACTTCTAATAAATCAGAGGCCACACCTCCTTTACTTCACAGCACTCGTTAAAGTAGTAAATGACCTCCTAGTGGCCTCTGATCAGGGTTGCGTCACTATACTTGTGTTACTCGA
>JAOVVA010000026.1:12662742-12676127 GCA_028565275.1 Leiocassis micropogon
TGAGGGTTAAGGGCCTCGCTCAAGGGCCCAACAGTGGCAACTTGGTGGTTGTGGGGTTTGAACCTGGGATCTTCCGAGCCGTAGTCCAATACCTTAACCACTGAGCTACCCCTGGACATGTTTACGACTCGTGTAAACATGTTATCATCTTTCTCAGATCTGTACCGAGCTCTTTGGACTTCCTCATTAACCAGTGCTTTGGTCGGTTCAAATTCAGACAAACGTCTCATTATGCTGCAGCTGGAGTCCATAATCATCACCAAGGGGAAGCCTAGAGACCTTCAAGTTGACATGACAAATTAATTGTTTGATTTGGTTGGATGCACAGTTTCTTCCTTGTTTAATTCAGCTGGCGTGAGGTGTTTAGAAGAGGAACAGAGAACAAATCGGCGGATACCGTACAATACATTACTTGTTAGTTATTTGGGAAGCTGTAGGTCTAACTCTGAGTCCTGATCCAGGCTGTTGAGCAGAGGCATTTTAATCAGACGGATTCCTGCCAGAGTGTTGAGATTAAGTAGTTCAGGGTTAAAGGTCGTCCTTTAGGGCGCAACTGTTGTTTCTAGATGATTAAACACGCAGCTTTGTGGCTATTAGGAAAAACCTTGGAACGCCGCTCGAGTCAGTACACGACGTCTCCACAGATATCGGACGTATGACCGCATTCTAAATGCTAATGTGCTAATTATTACCATTTCATTATTTTTGTGTGTGTTTCTGTGTAGTAAGTGTGTAAAAAAAAAACTGTTATTTTCTCTACAGCTTTATTCTAAAATGGATTCAATCCATTCTTTTCCTCAAAATTATACAAACAATACACCGTAATAACAACATGGGGAAAAAAGTTTATTTGAAATATTTTTGCAAAAAAAAAAAAAATTCCAGACTCTCTCACTCGATCTCAGGCCCATCCTGTCTCCACTGATCGTTCCTCAGATGTTTCTACCCCTCGACTGGAGGGAAACTCAGACGTGGGAAAAGAGAAGTGCTGTGAATACTTTTTCGGATGCACTGTAATTACAGTCTTAATTCCGATTCATACTGTGAGTGAACAAGAAACTGTTTCTTTACTTTTGAGTCAGAAACAATAAATTAAAAAAAATAACTGTCTTAGGGAAGCCCCTAATACTTTGGCCAGCCTACATAGATTTCTTAGCGGGACCTGTTCAAGGTTCTTCGGTTTGTTATGGATTCTTCTGAGATAAGCAAACACTTTATTCTTGTTTTTTACAGACGGACAAAATCAAGAAACTCACACATACTATATACAGTACACACCTTTAAGGTCGAGGGGAGAGTGCTAACCAGAAGTGTTTCCTTTCTGAGAAAGTGCTAAGAACAACAACTCAAAAAGACTGAGAGAATGCATGGACGCTTCAGGAAAAAGAAAAGTTTTGTATTTGTTTTTTCCCCCTTTTTTGCAAACTCCAGCTTGATTCTGCAGGTTAAACCAAAAGTATTTAAAATGGTGTTTGTTTGTTTTAAATTAAAAGCACCACACCAGTCATGTCTGCTTTGTTTTTGTTAGCATCAAGCATGGCTTTTATTTTATAGTAAGCTAGCATGAAAACGTGGTCATTTATTTAAAGCTGTTTATGGTATATTCGTGGTTTAAGTATTGTTGAAACGGAAATACAGACATGAATCTCATCAGGCAAAACAGTGACCGAAAAAAAAAAAAAAACCAGAAGTGAGTGCGGTGAGGAAGTGTGTGAGCTAAAGATTAAAAATTAACTCCTTCATTACACAAACTAAGTTATAACCAAGTATGTTGTTTGTTTGTTTTGTTTTTTGGCCTCAGGTATAAAGGATTATTGTGCTTCCAGTTTGTCCTCAGACGGAAACCCGAAGGCCGAAAGCGCCGGACAGCAGCCTGTGGTATAATCATCAACGTCGCAGTCATAATAAAATTCCTGGACCCAATTAAACGCAGGTCTTTTTCACTAGAGCGTCAGTCACTGTTACGGTCTTCTTAGTTTTTTTTTTTTTAACCACACTTCTGAGAACACTGCTGAAATCCAAATTTGGATTTCAAGTCATTCTAAGTCACTCCTGGTCATGAATGAAGTTCAGTGTTTCTATAATTTTCTCAAGAATTTGTAGCAGTTTCAAACATCCTGTTTTTTGTATTGACGTTTCCAAAGTTAAAGTGTGTAGCGGAGTCCGGTAACAGCTTTCCAAGACCATCCAAGGTTCTACAAACTACTGTACAGTAACGGGTGGTTAAATCTTCCTCTTTCTGAAAACAAGTTCAAGGATAAAATTTCATCATTAAGGGCGACTCTGTTTCTGATCTGATCAGACGCTGTTTTTTTTTTTTTTTTTCTTTCATGCCTTTATTTATGACCGGTCATGTATTCTCCATTCTGATTGGTCAGTTTCCACCGCGGCGGCTCATTTAGCAACGTTATTTATAATAATCAGATTAAAATGTGTGTCAATGTCATCATTTTTTTAATTCATTATTATAATTATACAACAATTATGGAAGGAGTCTCCAGTGTCAGCACTTTCATAAGTCATTTATTAATAAATCCAAAAATTGTAATTGCTCTTCTTGGAGGTGTAACTCTGTAAATAACTAAAATAAATAAATAACATGTACAAGTCTGCTCGTTGTGATGTGTTTATTGGTTTCTTTCTGAGTCATAAGAGGAAGTCGAGCCAGGTGTGTTCAATGCAGCGTAAAAACACAGGTCTGATCCGCACCTGAACATCATCATCATCATCATCCCATCCTGATTTACTCTCAGGCCACATGCGAGGGTGAAGCGCTAAAACACCTTAGCACACCTATCACACCTTAGCCAAGCTAATATTACACCTATGTGTAGACACAAAAGCTTATTGTAGCTTCTTTTTAGAACTGAATAATTTCTCCGGGGATCAGACCTGCTTATCCGGTGCATCCCACAGGACTCGCTGCTGGGCCCCGTGTGCAGTGCTCTGTGATGCACTGGGTGTTCTGGTGCCTTTCTATCACAGCCAGCACTTCCCTGTGGGCACGGGTGAGCCTTGGATGGGCCCATGATCCCGTCACCAGTTTATAGGGATATTACTAACCATCCATGTTACTGTGTTAAACTTTTATGGTGTTATTATCTCTCATCTGTAAATAAACCTCCAAAGCACAGAGTCAGCGTAATAAGTCTTTAAGTCAACGTAATAACCCTGGTGTTTTCAAGTTTATGAATATGATGTCATAAAGGCAAATAACACCTATAAAGATAGCACGTTGATCGTTTTGCTTAAACATTAGTTTCCTAGGTGAGCTCGGATTTCCCCTGCTGTTCAGAATATTCTGGAATTTGAAGTCATTAATCGCAGAGTGATTTTTTTTTTTTTAATAAAGTCTTTCTGAAACACCCTGATGCGCTCATTTGGTTCTCTGTTGACCGACCCTCGTTTTCCTGCACATCAGATGACCTTTAAATCTTGGCAATGAAGCTGATTGTCAGGGAAGTTTTTAAAGGTCTGAAATTTCTAATGACGAAACCCCAGAAACTGTAAATAAGAAGCTGAAATGACCTATTGTCTGGATAAATAAAATGAAAGTTCCCTGTGACTTTCTGCATTACAAAAATAATAATTAGGGTCATTCTGGAATTGGACATGTTGGTTGTAATAAGTTAATACATACACTCTTAGAAACGAAGGTTCTTTAAGGAGTTAAGAGTTTCTGCATAAGGCTGTCTCGGATGGTATTAGGGATCTAGATTCTTCAATCTAGATTTCTCTGTGATAAGTAAAAGTTCTTCAGTGGCTCCTGAAATAAGTTATTTAAGAGTTACTTCACACCAAGACCCCTGTAATACATAGATACTTCACATAAAAGGTTCTTTTTAAGGATGTGCTAAATGTTTAAGGTTGAAGCTAGCTCCCCAGAAGGTGCCAACCTCCTTCATTAAAGGGTTCGTGCTTGTATAGAGTTACAAGAGTTACACTCTTATAAAAGGAGTTTTTAATGGTTTAGTGGATCATTAAGGTTCTTAGCTTCCATAAAAAGAAGTGTGCACTTGGATCATATTGGATTGGATTCTGAATAGACTTCTTTAAAGGTCCCACCACGTTCCTACCCAGTTAATATCTACAGTCTTAGTGGAAAAGTGCGTCCTTTAATCGAACGTAGTGATTTATACAAAAGTTATTTAACCTTTTGTAAAAGCTCATATGTTGTTGCGTTTTTTTCTATTAATCCCTGAACTGTAGGGTTCTACATTGGTCAGGTCTTATTCAGGGGTTCTTTATGGGTTTATAGAACCTTAAAACAATCTGGGTTTTTTTTCCCTGCCGGTTCACATCCAATCTCAGCAGTTTATTTATCCATAAAGCTTTAATACACTCTTGGAGAAACTTTTTTGTCCCTACAGAGGGTGTGTGTGTGTGTGTGTGTGTGTGTAATATATTAGCAGGGTAAGTGTACATAGAAACACTTAGGAACCCATCTTGCTTTCAAAAAAGGCTGAATTTGCATTAGAACGGTTTCTGATGGGAAACAGTTTGAACCTTTAAGAGCTCCACCACCATGTGTCCAGTTAATACACACTTACAGGGAAATAAAAAGGTTCTTTGAGCATTCTTTAAGACTTGTAAGGAGAACTTTTTGCTGTAGATTCACTAGGAGTGTACTATTTGATATAAATGTCAGGTTCCTGAATAGAGCTGATTAATGTGTGTATATGGGACTGAAGGTTGATGGGGATTTCCACTAAATTCAGAATGCTGTCTGGAAATGACAAAGTCAATACAGCTCTGTATCATGGCATCTGGAATGAATGGCTTCATGTCATGTCCTTGTTTTATAATTTTACAATTCTGGGGTTAAAACAACAATTTAATCCTAAATTCATAATAGTTTCTTAATAATTGTTGTTTTTGCTCAGGAACTTTTACAGCTTTATTGATATTAAATCTGTGTGTGTGTGTGTGTGTGTGTGTTCCCCTGACTTAAGTGTCAGATTTGGACAGACTCAGTGATGAGTCCTGGATCGGCACTTCACCGTTCCGATGAATTTTGTGCCCCACTGCATCGCTGTAATGGACTCAAACTTCCCACTTCTCCCTTACATCCGATTTCTATTTTGAAAAAAAAAAAAGTGAAGTGAGATAAAGGCGTCCTCTTCGGTGTGGTTCTCTGATTTGGGAAAAGCACATATGAAACTGTCCAGGCGCTGCATGTTGACCATCATCCGTGTTTTGGTGCGAGTTGCTTATGAGCTGTTCCTGAAGCCAGGCAGTCTGGTTCTTTTACGGAAGGTCCTGGATGCTTCATGGAGGTCCTATGAAGAGCACCGGTGATCTTGCTGGGAATCATGGTGCCTTTCCAGGAGGTTCTGTCTGAGGTGAGGAGGGTTCTGCAGGGGGTGAACCCGAACCTCCTTCCTTCGCTTCTGAGTCAGCTTGTGGAGGCTGAGATTTTCTCGGCTCAGTACTACCAGAGGTTATTTTCCGAGAACCTGAGCGATGTGGAGGTGGACGTGGACGACCTGGCCAGGAGACTCGCTCTTCCTGTGTGGGAGAAATGGGATGCCAGTAAAGTAATCCTCTCCTCAGTGCTCACGGAGAACGAGCCGGATATCCATGGTATGATCAGCTTCTAAACTTTTCTTATTTTCAATCAGAAGTGTTGTGCATTATTATTATTATTATTATTATTATTATTATTATTATTATTCGTGCCTGTCGAATGACTGTGCTGCAAGGGAACCATTATATTTCCAAGCAGCCATGAAGATAAATTTCTCATGGGAAAAGTTATGGAAATTAATTTTTCTTTTTTTTACTAAAGCAGCCTAGAAAACATAATATTTGGCTTTCCTGGCTGCGTAGTCGCTGGTAAAGAGCCAAGACTGGCACAGATCTTACCCATTCCTGCATGACAGGGTTTTTTAACCGACATTCTGGTGACAGTTTATTATTAGTCTTATCTTTTCAATTCATGGTTTCAGATTTACTCTGCTCTTTCATGATCATTGTGTTCATTAAACCTGTACATGCCTAAGCAAAGCCTGGCACTCTGTGGGTGTGGGGGGGCAAATACAACAACAACCAGACACTCTGGGCAGAATTTCTGTGGCGTTGTCCTGGGTACAGGACAAACAGGAAGTGTAATTTTAGGGGCAGTGTTTGTGTATTTGGTGTGTGGTGAGTGCCAGGCAAAACTTGCTCTGCCAGGAACACAAAGTGTGGTGTGGGCAATAGTAAAAAAAAAAAAATCCCCCTTTCTTTTTTAAATTGAAAAATCACACTGTTAAGGGAGTGCTTTATCACGTGAACAGGTGTGTGCATGTATAAATCAACAGGCAGGAAGCTAGATAGATCAACAGGATATGACTTAAAGTATTTGCACTGCTCACCATAACACCCATATGAGGTTTTTACTCAAAACAAAGCTGAAAGCTCTCCATAGTGTTCCACTATCACTGGGAAGCAATCTGGACTAAACACACAGATAAATCATAAAGTAATGAACAGACAGACAGACAGGTGCAGACAGATGTAGACAGATGCAGACAGATGCAGACAGATGTAGACAGATGTCCACCTCACCATCAGTGAGCGTCTACATCATGTCTGTCCGCCCCTATAATTTGCTCATAATTGCTAATTAGTTAATTGGAGATAAATTAAGTTATTAAACGCTGCACGGTGGAAGCCTGGCGTGGACGTCCGTGCTGAGCCGCGCGCCATGGCGAGCCAAACCAGACGCCTAAATGTGAAAGTAAAACCAAAGCAGCCCCAAACTGCACACCAGACTGCGCCACAGCTCAGTGCAAGTGAGGACAGAGAAGCAGCTTCTCCACTCCAGGGCCAGCCATCTCATCAGCATGAAATAAAAGAAAAGATGTTTTTGGAGTATAACATGGAGCCTCGCTCTGAAACAGGTAATAATTGATTATTTTAATAATGAATATTGAGCTGGAGAGGAGAAGAGCTCAGGGCGCAGGGAAGAGTTTGCTTTGCTGTTGATTGCTCACGTTTATTAATTTTAATGTCACTCCAGTGATAATGATGAAAAATGTTTCAATAGGAATTTAATAACTTTTTTGTTGTTGTTGTTGTTGCAGTGATTGTATTTATTATTATTATTATTATTATTATTATTATTATTATTATTATTATTATTTTCGTTATTTTTGCATTAAAGTTTTGTTTTGCACTTGGTTTGGAATAAACTTGTGCTCTGGTCTCGTGCGGCTGCCCGAGCTTTTTCCCGCGCCTCATTACTGCGACGCAGCCGCCATGAAGTTGTTGTCGGAGACCCGAGCCGCTGCGCTCGCGCTCCGGTGCGCGCTGTGCACGCGCTCTGTGCCCGCGCAGGTGCGCTCTGGGTCCGAGTTGCGCACGACATTAAAGTCGTTTTAAGGGTGTATTCAGGTGTTTTGTGTTTGTTAGATTCGGGTTTAAAACGCCCTGGAGAGGAGCGGATATGATCACAGCACAATGGAGCTGTTTACTGTGATGATGATGATGGTGATGGTGATGATGATGATGTAATAAAGTTATACACATGCTTTCGTTTTGAAAATGTTTTCTTTGATCAGTGTAAATATTAACAATTATTCATGCAACTGAAAGCAAAACGTGCTCCTTGCCCTAGTTTACCCTCAAACATTTACTTTGGGCTGATTTGGTTTGGAGGTGATCAGGAGCTGCACTGCTGTTGTAAACAAGTCTTTGAGTAGTTAAGCTGATAATTAAAGTTGTTTTTTTTTTTTTTTTTTGGATGATAAAGTTCAACACTCATTCCTAAACTAGTATTTTGCATTTGTATAATGCCATAGTATAATGCATTTGTGGCAATGCCTCATCATGGGGTTGTTTCTGAATAATCTGGGGCAGAATGCTGTGTGCACATTTACGGCACACATTACTGGGTTCTTTGGATGCATGTGAGGGGCACGACGCTTTATAAGTGAGTATTTTTGGGTAATACTTGCTTCCTAAGTGGTTTGTTTTGGGTAGTTATGGGGCATATTGCTGCTTTAAGAGTTTTCTTGGACATTTGGTTGGTACACTGCTGCTTGAAGTTGTGTGTTTTTCTCAGATAAAGGGGCACATGATAACTGTAAGGAGTTCTTTGTGTAGGTGAGGGGCTCAGTGGTGCCTTAAAAGCATGGTATTAAATATTAGGGGATAAAGTACATTTATAGCTGCTATTTAATGGATAGTTACAGTATTTAAGGCAACCATACGATTACTAAAGGGATTCTTTAGAGCAACTACAGTATGTGCTTTTTGACTTAAATTGGGAATTATTGTGTCTTTGAGGAGTTCTTTGTCTACTTAAGGGGTACATCACTTCCTTATAGGGATCATTGACTAAGCAGGGGATGTAATACATCTTTAAGCTGTTTTTGGAAAATTAAGGTTCACACTGCTTCCTAAAACAGATTCTCTGGTCATTTGCATGTGCACTTTATGTTGTCTTTTGCTGTCTTTTTTTGTCCTTTTTATAGTTCTTAGATACTTTTGTTAATTTGTGGTGTTGATTTGTTTTGTCTTAGCTAGTCAGCTACTTAGGTGTCCTACTTAACTAGTTAGTTTTTATTAATTTATGTTGCAGGAGTGTAGCACCCTTATCCTACAAGAATGTTGTTTCGTTTCACTGTGACCTGAACTGTATATGGTTGAAATGACAATAAAAGCCTACATGAACTTAACTTACCTTGATTTTTCTGTTATAAAAGGGGTATTTCAATAGTGAAGAGTAACAGTGCTTCCTTAAAGGGATTCCATAAATATTAAGGAGTATATTGGTCCTTTTAGAGGTTGTCTGGGCAGTTAAAGGGCACATACCTTAATCTTTGATTAAGTAGAGTATACTGGTTGTTTAAGTGGTTTGTTGGATCCTTAAGTGACATGCTTCTTTCTAAAACAAATTCCTTGATTATTTATGTAGTATCTTAGGTGTTTAGGGGTATTTGGATGGTGATAGTATGTGTGAGTGTTTCCTTAAAGGGATTCCTTACATATTGTATATAGGGGGTACATGTGGTCTTTAAGGGTTTTTTAGAATGTTAAAGGACACACTGATTCCTTAAAGAGAGTCCTTGATTAAGTAGAAGATATACTGTGTGTTTAAGGGGCTGTTTGGATAGTTAAGGGGCACTGAATTGCGTCAAGGTTGCCCTTTTTTTCTACCCCCTTTATATGGTTTTCAGTATAACAAGGTGCCATGCTCTGAAGCAGGCTTTTTAATCTCATACACCAGCTCTATAAGAACTTACTATACTATTTATTATGTAAATTATATCAATGAAACTTTGTCCATGCATGTTTACACACATTTGTTTCACACGCATGGTTTATCTGAGCTAGAGGAGATAAAACTATATGTTGTTTTTCCCAAGGTCGTACATGGCTTATTATGGTTATGGGGAACATTCTCCCTGTAATGATGTAATGAAGGGCTCATGGGGACTTGGGATTAATCACATTTCCATGATGTCATCGAGATCCATGAGCTAATATATTGATGGGGAATCGTTAAATTGACATTATTTACTGCATTATGTAAACAAATCACAACCCTATGAACAAGATTAACAAAGGAACACACCAGCTACTGTTGGGTAACTTTTTATTTAATTAGGCAACATTTATTTGGTTTATGACTAAAATGGAGTCCATATAGTTTAGCATAATTTAAATTAAAGCCTGTTGTTGTTACAGTGCTGGTTCTGAATCCAGTTTAACCCTTTTTATTTTTCATAGAACATGAAGACGTCATTAGTGTGGATCAGGTGGAAACCATACCTGGTAAGTATGTGTGAGAATTATATATATGCACTGTATGTGTCTGCTGTTTATGTCTTTGTGTGTTTTATACATTTTAGCCGACCACTAACAGGAATTTTGAGCATTATTTTGATGGTTTATTTGCTTTTATGAATAACAGATCGGCTGCTGTTGGACCTCATCATCTCCACACCACTTGAAGAATTTGCCTTTGAAGAATTTCTTGGTCAGTTACACTTCACCGTGCATAAACAACAAACATGTACACATGTACAACTCAGTTAGTAGAAATTATATTTTAACTTCAGTTATGCCTTTTTTTTCTTACATCAGATGAGAGTTACTCAGAAGAGGTCTGGGATGATATCCCAGGTGAGTGCAGGGCTACTTTTTTTCCGGTGGTGTCTAATGATTGAACGGGAATGCCCTAGAAGCCCAAATATGATTTAAATATTGTGTTTGTTTATCATTTATAGATGTTTGATAAAGAAATAAATTGGTTCACTTTTATTGTAAAGCAACAAGACTTTGTTTTTGGTTTTGCTGATTTTTTCTTCTTCTTCCTTATCAGATGGATCAGAAGATAAATCCACGCTGGTATGTGAAGTTTGTGATGAAAATTCCTCTGTGAGAAAGAGGCAGACCAGGAAGCGTCGAGGTGAGCATTACAAATTTGTTGATTTTTCACTCTGCTTCTTTATTTGCTATGTTTTTCTTTACTCCTGAAAACTACCAACCTGTAAAAGTTGTGTGTGTGTGTGTGTGTGTGTGATTATCAGTAGTGGCTGAAAGACCGTCAAAGCAAACACCTCGCCCTAAACGCAATAAAAAAGGTAATAAAGTAAACCATAACAGTTGAACAATGCACACTCATTTCAAACTGTACAATAAAACATTTTGAGTGTGTGTTTAATTGGTAATCCCCTTTGTTTCTCACTTACATCTCATCCCTTGATTAGCCCCCCCGAGCAGTGAATTTCCCCCTGAAGTCAACATGGCCGTGCAGGAAGGGGATTTCCACGTCGCTGGTGTGCCTTCGCTTGTACACTTCCCCTTAACTATCACCACCGCTGCCTCTCTAATGCCATCTGGTGAACATGAGTTTTAATATTTTGGTGATGTTTCCAGGTCAGATTTCATTTAAATTCTAATTAAGGGTGTGTGTGGTTTTTTTTTTGGTTTTTTTTTGTCCCTCTCTTTAAGGTTCACCAACAATGCAAATCATACAAACGTTCAATCCTCTCTCTCCTCCGGTGATTAATAGCATTCTGCCAGTAGGGCACACCTATGTGCTGGGTGAGTCATAAGTTTCATTATCTTACCCTCTGTGTGTATTGACTGCCGCCAGTATAAAGAGTAATCTCTTTTATCATCTGACCTTGTAGTTTCACCACAGTCTATAGCGCCAATGCCAGCGCCGGTACCAGTGCCACAGACTGCCCCTCTGTCACCTGGTAGGTAAAATAAATTACATTTCCTGAAGGAATTATCTCTTTGAAGACATGACATATCACAACAGCTAGTCAACATAATGTCTGCTTTTATTATTATACCATGACACAGGAATCAGAAATTGCAATATGGTGCATAGGAGTTTGGGTTAAGTTTCCAAAGCATAATTTCAAAATCCAATACTAAGAGGGGAGTTTTTTGTATGATTTTTTTTTTCATGTGAACATATCTCAGCTGCAGGGAAAGGGAAACACACTCAATAAGACTGCAAATTTTAATTGTGTTTTAATTCAATTGAAGCAAAAATATCTACTGCTATAGATTGGATGAACAAATGTCAAAACTGGCTGCTGCATTTCAGGCAAGGATACAGCTAATGAAGTGAAAACATTGGCTGATTTATGTGTCAGGTCATAAACTTGTACACTTCGATGTACACGGACTTTGACTTGGTTACAGTTAACATTAACCATAACATCAACACCACAACTGGGTGAACTAACAACATTGATAACCATCTATAAACCAGTAAACTGGTAATAGGATTAAGAGCACCCAAGGCTCACACATGCACGTCGGGACCAAAGGCCAGACCATCTGGGCCGAGCCCTCAGACAGCCACCAGAGCACTGAATGCCCACTGCACCGCTAGATGGGGCACAGCAGGCAAAGAGCCCAAGGGCACCAAACTAACTTCCAAATTCCAAGATTCCCAAGAAGTCTGACAAACAAGTCTGATCCCATGGAAGCCCCACCCATTGACAAAGCACCCAAAGGGGTTCCTTTTGAGGTTACAATGGGAACCTAAAACCTAGGTGGATATGTTAATGGTTTAAATGCTATTGCTAATCAGTGTACTTCTCCTGCATAAACATTATAAGAACTCAACGATAAAATTATTGACACAAACTAAACCATTATATAGGCCTTTGCTATGTACAGATGTGGACTATTGCACAGGAAGTCAGTGAAGGATAGTGTGGGAATCATTTCAGGGTGAACAAAGAAATTAATAATATGGCAGCGGTAGCTCTGGGGTCAAACCACTAGACTACTAAGTGAAAGGCCATGGGTTTAAACCCTTACCAAACCTTAATGCACCGTCAAGGCTAGCGGTCGGCAATGTGCGGCTCCGGAGCCACATGTGGCTTTTTCATCCCCCTGCTGTGGCTCCCTGTGGCTTTGGCTTAGGCTTTATTTTATTTTATTTCATTAGTTTATTCAAATGTAATTCTAAATCTGAAAATTATGGTGATCTTGTAACATTAAAATAAAACATATTTATTTTTTGTTGCTCAAAATATGCATCACAACCACTGATGTGCGACACCCGCTGGCACACAATTTATTGAACTTTTTGAGCCCTGAGCTGCGTTTTATTTTGAAGTGTACTTCACAGGGTGCACCCTACTTCCTGCTCCGTTTGCAGTGAATCTTTTAATTGATTAAAGATGTACCCAGATTCGTTTATTTATTACACATTACTAGCTTATATAATATTTATAATTTCTTGATTAAATTAAAGTTTAAATAATTGTGTCATATTAATATGATGGTGTCGTAGATAATAATGAGTTTTTTCGAGCTCCATTTTTTTTTTGGTTGACAGCTAATTGCATTTGGTTGACAGCTAGCTACCCTGTTAACTGTGCATATGTATAAATAAATAGACAATAGATAAATGTTAAGGGTGGATATGGGTGAAATCTGGCATCTTGTGGTTCGGATACATATTTATGTGAAGAACCTTCTAGATAAATGAGTTAATAATAAGTGGTGGCCACGATGCAAAGCAGTAATTGACATTTGCGCCCTGACTATATGTCGAAGAAATCATGGCCTATTTTCTCTGACACAATGCATTGCATTCTGGCTTGAGGCAAAGCCAAACCAGCTTGTGCTGAGGACAGAAGCATATTGAGCTAGACCCGTGGTTCTCAAAGTGTGGGGCGCGCCCCACTAGTGGGGAATACAGACATGACAATTAGTGGAAAATAATAGGACAGTACCAATTCTAATTCATGTTTTTCTTTATTGACAATAAAAATCGGACACTCGAAACTAAACAATCACACGCAAAGAAATGGATCATTAATACAAGTCAATTAAAATAACATCAGAGAAAAAGTGGAACCACAGTGCAACAATAACGGTTTAACGTCGGCATGTTAATTGCAGAGGAACAATATATA
>JAOVVA010000026.1:12696356-12701356 GCA_028565275.1 Leiocassis micropogon
CTAATTTATAACATGAGAAGTTTTATGTTAATAGTTTATTCACTATAATGTTTTTTACCCGGATTAAAACATTCTTCTCCTCACGCTTGGCTTTTTTGCGAATGCCGTGAGGTTTATCAGGATTTATTTTGAAGCTCTATTCCTCTGTAGATGTTCCTACACTAGGGGTGTGACAGATAACAGGCACAGAGTCTTCCTTTTCCTTCACAGTGCACCTCGTTTAATGACACACTACAGTGTTTAATGCTGCAGTGTAAAGGACAGAGAGTTGGGAGACTTGTGTTACTGATGATTGTGTTTCCTTCCAAAAAAGTTAAAATGTTCATCATGGTTTAAACAGTCAGCCGTTACACTGATGACTGTCGAACCCGTATAAAAAAATAATCCGAACACATTGTTAAATAAACTCTCCATCCCAAAGGTGCCTGAAGTGACGTCAGCTAGCATTAGTTAACATCTGCTCTGTCACACTCCTGGTGTAAATGCAGAAAGAGTTTTCTGGTTTTCTCGGTTTTGTTCAGGGTCTTGTGTTACACCTCTGGGGGTCTGGGTTTGTGCAGGGTGTGTAGTTGAGGTGCACTTTTTTTTTTTTTTTTTTTTTTGAGCACATTTTGAGCTCCACTTGTTCCATTTAGTCTCTTTAACCCTATTAACCATGTGTCTGTTCTTCCCTCCTCCGTCTCTGGTGACTCCTGTGTGCCTTATTCCATTCCAGTCTCATGTAAGTTGCTCAATTTCAAAACTTTAAACTTTTTTTTTTTCTTTTTAAATTGTGCATGCTCACTTTAAAGTTATGAAATGCTTTAGTTGGGAATTATTCTGTGCAAAAATCTACAAATAAAAATTTTAAAATTTAAAAACCATGTCTTATGGAAAAGGCCTTGGTTCACACAGCAGCACTGAGTAGCACCTGTGTGTTTAAGAGTTTATAGTATTTAAAGTCATAAAAATAGATCACCTTTAATTTAAAAAGGTCACCCATTTCAGCACAATAACCACGTGATTAATTACATCCTCCTGTCTGTAAGCTGTAGTTTTAGTCTTTCATGCAGTACATTTCATATTTCCTCAACTGCAAGGCACTTTGTCGCCTCTGCTGTTTTCACACATTAGTCATAAAATTCTCGTTAGCCAAATGTTGTTATATTGTTTACATACTGTATATACGGAGTCAGCCAAAAAATATATACACACTTCAGGGAAAGAAAAATACTATTATGTGTATAATATTAATATAATATTAATGAATGTTTTCATTAATTACATTACAGTGACATGCATTCTTATTTTAAAGTCTTTTCTCAGATGCAAAAACTGAAAAACGGTATTTCTAATGACTTTAAGTACCAAATAAAGTAAGGCACACATTAAAATAAATAATTATACAAAAACAAAAAGTTGTGCAACTTAACTTTCAGAACTAAAAGTTTCAAAATCTACAGCTCAGGCATAACATAAGCCTTTACTGACAATTTCTGTCGTTTTCTCTCGCTGGTTTCTTCTTCTCTTGATTTACTGATATTTTTATCGCTCATTTCCATTTTGCAGTCAGCAACAGAACGCTTCATCAAATCAATACACAGCTAACTGTTTGCGTTTCCTTACGCTTTGTGGGTGACGTAAGCGTTTCATCATCTGTGTTTATTGGCAGCTTGCATCCGAAAGCGCGCTGTGTCACGCCAAACAAATATTTGCGCAAAAACATAACGCAACCTTTTAAAATTAATTAAAAGAATTTTTTCAGGCAGAAGATTTTGCCTCCATCATGTTTTAATTGAATTACTTGAGGAGTCGTTTTAGCCCTAGTATTAATAATATCACTCTCTTACTCACTCATCTTCTATACCGCTTGAGCCTGTATTCAGGGTCGCGGGGACCTGTAGCCTATCACAGGAGGCTTAGGGCACAAGGCGGGGTACACCCTGGACAGGGTGCCAATCCATCGCAGGGCATACACATGCAAACTCCATACACACAGAGACGAGATTAATAATATCAATTTTTGATATTAATTTTTTCCTTAATGTATAATTTTTTTTGGGCTGTGTGTGTGTATACACACACACACACACACACACACACACACACACATATATATATATATATAATTTTTTTTGTACACAATGTATTTTATTTAAGGATAGAATTTTTTCATCAAAGTGTGCTTAAGATCATGTTGTTTGTCTTCAGCTTAAGATCATAACGTATCATCTTAGTAAATCTAATACAGCTAAACAGAATCGCTACATAGGCACGTTGGCTAAGTATAAATGTTAAAAATACAAACCTCCTTTTATACGCTGTAGTTTATTTTACGCAAAACCGAGTGATTAGTTGTGCTCGTCATTTATTTGTTATCTTTTAATGTACGTTGGCTGAATTTATTGTTTGATTATCGCTATTGATATAAAACGACTGGTTTAGGTTAAATGTTCTGGATTGTGCTGTTAAACTCTGCGCTACTAAACTAGTACGAGGAGTAATTTCTGATCGAGACGCTAGCGCTCTCAGTCCTTTAAGGCCACATGCTAAACGGTTTTAAACGTAATAAAAGTAAACAGCTTAAACTCTGGAGTATAATCTAGATATAAAGACGCAGTAACACTTGGAATTTAAATGATCTGAAGTTGATCGGATTGAGGTCTGCATTAGTCAGCCTTCTTGTGCATGAATGTACAGTATACACACACATTTCTTCCAATCTACAGGATTTTCATAAAAAAAAAAGCTTTCTGTGCAAATGTTCATTAATAGTTTATTTATAAATGCTTTTGTATTCAGTAAAACATTAGACCTTCTTAACATACGGGGTAAATATTTTTTTGCGCACTCGCTCAACGCTATCATCTTTAAGGTGTATTAAGGCAACGCTTACGCGGCTGCTGTTCAGATCAGAGATGATTATTAAACGTAACGTGTCCTAAAGTGTCCTCCCGCTCCTCCTGCAGTGGACAACCAGCACATGCTCCACTACATCCGGGACAAAACGGCCGTGCCCTACTTCTCCAACCTGGTCTGGTTCATCGGCAGCCACGTCATCGAGCTGGACAAGTGTGTGCAGACGGACGAAGAGTAAGAATCGCGGTCATGTCCTGTTCCTACGATACAGCAGGATTTTTTTTTCCTTTAACAGCTCAAAAACATAAAATGATGTTTTTTTTTTTGCATTTATTCATAGTTTATGGAAGGACTCTCCTGTATCAGAGATAAAGCGCGGGATTTTCTTATATCTTGAGCATATTTTTGAGCTTTCAGAGTTTTTTTTTTTTTGAGTGCCGTTGCGATCAAAGTGTAATAAAACGCTTTGAGACGGCTGTTCTGGGAAAATGACTACGATTCATCCCACCACTTTTGTGTTGTTGATTATTTTCCTATAGCGGTACACCAGATTTAACACTATGGTGTGTGTATACATAATGTAGTTAAACCACTGGCATTAGTGTTAAGACTAAGGGCAGTTTTGTGGAAATCTGTGTAAACAGGAATGATCATCTGGAGGCGTGATTATCATCTGTCTATGTGTAGCTTCTGATAACAAACACTAGAGGGCAGTGTAGGACAGGCAAAAAACCTTTTGTGCTTCTTTTGAGATGGCTTGAATGAAGAAAATGTTTAATGCATTAAAAAAAACAGATTCATTGTTGCAGTGACCTAGATGTTGGATTAAAAATGAGATTTTTAAGAGATTAAAAAAAACAAACAACAATCTTTATTTAAACAGTTAGTTTTTATTAGTTTGCTTGGATGAGCAGTGAAACGTTTTGACCTGAGAACTAAGCAGTCTAACACGACAACCTCACCTGGATGACCTGAGAATCTTCACACATTAATCATTCGGTGATACAGATGCTAACGTGCGCGCATTCTCGGTTTTATCTTCCCCAGGCATAAGAACAGAGGGAAGCTGAGCGACCTGGTAGCCGAACACCTGGATCACTTGCACTACCTGAACGACATCCTCATCATCAACTGCGAGTTCCTGAACGACGTCCTGACCGATCACCTGCTGAACCGCCTCTTCTTGCCGCTTTACGTCTTCTCACTGGTCAGCCAGGAGCAGGTGAGCACGGCCCGTGTCCTTAATCCTGAATCACACCCAGTCATCAGTTGAGGAAAGTTTTGTAAAAATTTTTTTTTTTTTTGGCCAGTTATTATTTCCGATGTCATTTAACATGAAAGTGGAGATATGTTTGGTGTGTACTGTAGTGTATGTTTGAAATACAACAGAAACTCTTTGTACAAGTCAAGTCAAGTAGGATTTTATTGTTATTTCAACCGTATACAGTTCATTACACAGTGACACGAAACAGCGTTCCTCCAGGACCAGGTTGCTCCACACAACATCAATTAACAAAACTATCTAAGGACTATATAAGCTGTAACATAAGGAGTAAACCTCTCTGTCACTGTTATAGGAAAATAATCAACGACACTGAAGCTGAGTCACTCTCACCGCACCAGAATAGATTTTTTCCTATAACAGCGCATCCTTACTGTGCTTTTTTTAAATTTAGTGCGAAAAATTAAGGAACTTGACAAACTTGTAAAACTCCACTATAGTCATAGTTTTTTTTTTTTTCCCCTCACCATCTTTTATTTTCTCTTCCACTTAAAAAAACAAACTCTTTAGATACTAAGATGAAACGTATTCCTGACTAAAAGCGAAAGTAAATTCTTTTGTCCTGAGCTTCTTTCGTCTGACCTTTACAAAGGACTCACACTGGAGACACACTTGAGATCCCTAAATATTCTTTTTAAAATAAGCGTCTCTTATAAAACACTGTTGTTGTTTTTTTTATTTTTGGTTTGTTTCATTTTTTGGTCTCTGAATGGGCTGTTGCTATAGAAACGATAATGTGTTGTGATTTACAGCTGCCCTGTTCTCAGAGAACTTTAATCAGTGTGGTCAGAAGGTGGAATTGGACGGCGCTGTGGGATAAAAAAAAAAAAACTGACCCTTCATAATTGGAGGAGCAGCCTTTAAAAATAAATACTGACTC
>JAOVVA010000026.1:12707043-12724884 GCA_028565275.1 Leiocassis micropogon
ATAATAATAATAATAATAATAATAATAATAACATCACTGATTACATTAAAGATCAGCAGATTATTATTAGATTTAACCTTTTAACTGTTTCTACAAACTCAAGTCAATGACACGTACTAACGCTAGTTTAATATAAAATAGCAATTCCTTCACAAAATGTACTGTAACTCATTAATCCTCAACCACACACACACAGAAGAGACTCATTCTTAAACCCATGTTACTCCAGTGACATAATGACCTTTTGCCCGTGATGTCATGACATCTGTCTACCAGGCCAAAGGGAAGTTGTTTAACAGATGCGAGTGCCGAAACACACACATAAAACCAGTCACAGAAGCACTTTCAGCAAGAAAATACTTATGATGTCATCAACGTTGTCATCTTAAACAACACGCCGTCTCCTGCTTCTACATCATTCTGAACCGCCCATGTTGTGTTTTAAAGCTTCTAACGCTAAGCTCAACCCCTAATCAAGCGATTGTACACCCTACATAGTGCCCAGTATAGTACAGTATAGATTATATTTTAAAGCTATTTGCGATTTAATCCCTGAACAGTTAATTAGAAAGCTTGAAGCGTCAGTATTAGTTAATGTTGTTTGCACGTCGTTTTATGAAACATGGAGCACAGTGTATTCTATAGCATCATCTCGTCTGCATCAGAAGCAGAAATCCAGGAGGAATCACATGTCTTTGTACAGTGTCTGAGGTAATCATGTAATCATACTTCATCCATTGTCACACACTTGTTTCTCTTGTGAGTAAAGTCCAAAAAAAGTCCAAATAATCAGCGGAACAAAAAACGCTCTCAGTAGTGAGGTTCATCTGTCTGACAAAGCATCAGGTCATCCTGTAGGTCATCAGGTGATCTTTCTGATGTTTTACGAGTAAATAAACGTAGCTCGTTCCTTATAAATGAGTTTTCTTACTTAAAAACACGAGCGCAGCATTCAAACACTACAAACTAACTTCAAATACAAGAGTTTAAAATTTTACTTAAAATAAAATGAAACACAAATCTACATTGTTACTAAACAGCCTGTCTCTCTGTTACATCTTCCATCATAATTATTGTTTCTAAACAACCTTAGCAAGTAATTCACACCTACCACACACAATGAAAATATGGGAATAGTTCAGAGAGCGCCACCTGTAGGATTATAAGTAAAAAGGCGACGTTTTACCTCCTCAAGCGCCTCGAAAGTCTCAAAATGTATTGATAGTGAGAGCGCGTGCAGCTTTTAACGCATGAGATTTTCAACTAATTAAAACTCGAGGAGTTTAGAGACGAGTGTAAGTGTGTATAATAAGTGGGTTTTAGACTAATTCTCTCACAGAGTTTAAAGGAAAAAAGGCAGATCGGAGGCTTTTAATGCGTGCAATTTTCGATAATGTAACGCCATAAAAAATGCGTTTCTGTTGCGCCGCTCGGTACAGAATGGTTTATATCTGAGGCTGATTAGTCGATCACCGGTCACGCCAAATCAAACTGAAAACCAGACGATTCTGGTCACTGATCGACCGGTTCATCTCTATTACAAATGTTTTTTTTTTTTTAAATCGATTTTGAGTCAGTGTGGCGATACGCGAAACAGAGAATCGCGATTCACAACTGAATAGATTTCTTCCCCCTTCCCTATTAGGTATGCAAATACATTCAAAAAGAAAACCGCATGATGTGATGTCTGAGGACACCTTGTAGGGTTTTCATTTTGTGAAATCACGTAGTTCCCGTTCTCACTTATCTTACAATCGTTCCCTTACTTCCCTCAGCTTCTATTTTTCTTTCTTATTTTAACACAAAAAAACAAAACAAAAAAACCCCACACAGCTTGTCCCCTTACAGAGGAGCTGCAGAGCGCTGTTCATGAACATGACGTATTGTGACCCATATTAACCCCTTCTTCATTACACAGGAGAGTTTCTGACCTCACTGCGTTACCGCTTTTGGTAAATTCCAAAAAGGGAATCGATCAAGATGAATACGCTAGAAATAGGTTAACGAGAAGCGTTTGTACAGAAATGAAACTATGAACAAATTATATATATATATTTAAAAAAAGAAATAATTATGTATGCGAACTAGAGGACATCTATGTTCTTAACATGTTTGTGTGTGCATGTGTCTCTGTGTGTGTGTGTGTGTGTGTGTGTGTGTGGGTGTGGGTGGGTGTTTAAGTGCAAGCGTGTGATGAGCTCGTGTCACTCGGACGAGCTCCATCCTGCTGGTTAAAACAGGAGTGAAAGGAACTGGGGTTTCTCAGAAACCACCTCGTTTCTGAGCCGCTTCAGAGACGCTGTGATCAGAAACCTCTTCCCTTTTCCTGTCTCACCGCCTCGACCGCAGCAGCCTCTGCCGCGCACTGCTCGCTGCCTACCAGGAAGCCGTGAGTACGGCCCAGTTCCTCAACACACTCCGGAAAAATAACAACAACAATAAAAAGAAAAAAAAAAAAAAACTAAAAACAAACCAAAACAGTGTTTGTTTAAACCTGGGTCGGGATCCTGGATAAGAGAGACAGAGAGAGACAGAGAGGAAGCGTCCTGGCTGCGTTCAGGAGTCTTTATGTGGATATGCGCTTACGGTCATCCTCGTCATCTGGCTTACGAGTTACTGTCTGCTGTAGGGGCGGAGCTTATTTCAGTTTCAGCTTGACTTCGGGTTGTGAGAAAGTTTGGAAGCCAAAAACAGGAATGAGATATGATAAGTGGTGCGATGATGATGATGATGATGATGATGATTATTTTTCTCACTAACTCAAGTCTGTTTTTTTTAAAAAAAATATTTATTATTCCTCAATGAAACTTTACTTTTATTTATTAATTATTTAAACATTCCGTCCTTATCAATCAGTCTGTTTTTCTTGATGATAAAAAAAGAAATCCCTCCAAGCAAAACACAGACTCATACTTGACCCCAGACTGTTCAACCCCTCTGACACCGGAGACTCCTTCCATCAGTGTTACAGTAAACCTCGCCGCATTACACATACACATGCACACATGCACACATGTTTATTATAGAACCAGTAAGGTACAAGAGCGAGCGCTTTAATGTACCGCTGTCCATGCTGCCATGCTGGGAAACTCAACACCCTCCTGACCAATCAGAGTGCAGGAGGAGAGAGCATGAGGTCGGAATCTAGATCGAGTGAACTTGTGAAATCAGGCTGCTGTTTGCAAATTTGCATGACGGTTAAGAGAAGCAGCTGCTGAGAAAATATGCGTGTGTGTGTGTGTGTGAGATGATTTTTTTTTTCTCTCTTTGCCTTTTGCTCAGATCTCGGCTGACTGCGCTGCAGCACCTCTAACCTACTTTCCCTTTCCCATAAGAAGAAGCAGATGCTTTCTTCTGCCCAGCAATCTCTCACACACACACACACACACGCAGATGCACATCACGTGACTATGAGTACCCATGATGCTGTGTGTGTGTGTGTGGGGATATGGTGCTCTTCTGGCAACTTAATAAGACAGATATTTCAGATAGAAATATTAATTATCATCTCGAGACAGATACAGGAAGCATGAATTTTTGAACCAGGAAGCTTTTTTTTTCTTTTTTTTCTTGGTCCTGTACACACAAACCAGCGCTGCGAGAGAGCGCACACTTGTCCCCTGTCCGCGAGCCTCAAACCTGCTGTCTGGTTTGCTGGAAATGCACTTATAGCCCCTTGACGCCACGTCACTCACCAGTTTCTAGAATAGTCTCGGTTCAGCTTCGGGTTAAGGTTTGGGTTTGACTGTTTCATCACAAAAACGAAAAGATGACGCAGTCTGTCTCATTGATTTCTAGCATGCACTCTGCAAGTCTACATCAGATTAGCACACCTACAGCAGCCTTTTCGCTTGTTTTATTTTATCTTTTTTTATTTTATTTTAACCTTTCTCTATCGCAGCGCAAATCAGTTCCTTCTCATTATTTCACCAACGGTCGTGACGTCAAGAAAGATGAAAAGACTTTTCAAATAGAAGAAGATGAAGAAGAAGAAGAAACCTCTGCTGTGGTATGAATGGTTTCAGAAAAAGAAAAGAAGAGATGAGAGAGCTCTCGGTAGATCCGAGAGAGACGAGGCAGAGAATGTGGGTGTGATCTCACTTCCTCAGCCTGCGCGTATCTCGTTCAGAATCTCTCTTGCTGGTAAATAGCTTCGCCACCTGTAAAGGAGCACTGCGTTAGATGTGCGACCGCATTCGAGCCGCAGGTAGCTGCAGTGTTCCGTTTCTGTCACCGTGACCTGTAAGCTCGCTCCCGCGGCTTACACGACTCGAGCGACCTAAACGACACCAACGGCTGCCAGGACCACATTTTCTTTTTTTAATTTATTTTATTTTATTCGGTTCAGTTTCAGATCTTATTGTTATGTACCGCTACCTAAAACACCATTTTAAACAGGATGCTGATGCAAAAAGTGTGTAAAGTGATTCACGGAAGGAGTCTCCAGTGTTAATAAACTTCTTTGATGGATATTTACTAAGTTATAAGTAACAACAGTCATAAACAAAGGTTAAACTCTAACTTATATTTCATCGCATTTGCCTTTTGCTTTGATCATGGTCGTGACATCGTTCCATTTCCATCCAGAGTCGCATCAGATTCTTTCCAACATCTTTGTATTGATGCTGTAAGAGTCTTCCTCAACACATCCCAAAGATTCTCAGTGGGGTTAAGTTCTGGACTCAGTGTGGAAATGATGCTCCGGTCACAAGCTCCCTGACCCGCTCTTTCACAATAGGATCGTCATCTTAGAGTACGCTTGTGAAAACTAAAATAAAGATTGACGGAAAATCCTGGTCATTCAGGCTACACAGCTGTTTAGTCCCAGTCCCTCGAGTTATCTTCGCATTGTGCATGTGGAAATGCCTTTACTTTTACTATCAATTCATTAAAACCTGGTCATTCAGGCAGGAGTCGCTCAGTGACGGGTCCTAGGTTCAAACCCCAGCACCACCAAGTTACTCCTGTTGAGCCCGTGGGCCGGGACCTTAACCCTCAACTGCTCAGATGTATAACGAGATAAAATGTAAGTCGCTCTGGATAAGGGCGTCTGCCAAACGCTGTAAACATAACGTACATTCAGGTGGTCAGCTGACTTCATTTTATTGCCCCATAACGTTACTGAGTCTAGACCCGAGTAACTGATCAACCCCAGATCATAACACTGTCTCCAGAGGCTTGTGCAGTGGACACTATTACCCCTATTTCACCCATGCGGTTTCGCGCGGTGGCCGTAAGTACGGTTTATCATGATTCACCGCGAGTTTTTGGCGCTGCGAGTACGTTTCCATCTTTCCGCGCGAAAAATTAAACGTTTAATTTGAAAAATTACCGCATCTCCGCCAGACACCGCATCTCACCGTGAGTCAAACCGCTTCATGCGCTACCCTTCTTACCCTGACACGCCCATCACTCTGGGATAGGCTCAATCTGGACTCTTCAGATGAGTCACATGACCCTTTTCCATCACTCCGAAGTCCAATTTTTATGCTCCCTAACAAACCCAAGCCTTTTTTCCCTAATTGGTCTCACTAAGTGAGATTTAAGTCTGCACAGCTGTTTAGTCCGAATCCCTCAAGTTCTCTTCGCATTGTAGAAGTGATCTTACTTTCGTTATTAAACATGGCCTTGAGTTCTACTGTTCACTGTTTCACAAAGTGTTTCAAATCAAAAGCTTTTCCCCGACCACATTTCTTCCTCGAACCTGATGGTGCACCACGATCCTTTCAGGTTTTCATAATGCGTTTTAAAAGATTTTTGCCGCGACCACAGGACACGTCTTCTGGTTATGACATGGCTGTGTAAGAAATGAGAAGCTCCTCATAGTTATATATCATAAGTTATATAAGACGTATTTATTACCACACACATTCGGGTGATGAGATCGCAGTCACACTCCGTGGTGGTGTCTGTGTTAAAAAAGTGATTGGACTCTGAATCAACTCAGAAGTGACTGAAGTGAATCAGAACAAGCTTATCCTGTGTGGGATCACCCGGAGCGTGGAGTCTATCCCAAGGAAGTCAGGGAACAAGGTGGGGTGCATCCTGGATTAGATGCCAGCCTCATCTCAGAAAACATGCGCACGCACGCTACGGAAACAGCATTCAACATGTCTTTGGACTGTGAGAGAAATCCATAGTACCTGTGGATGGACGGGGAGAAGAACACGGAGGTGGGATTTGACCCCCTCAACCCTGGACATATACGAGGCGGCAGGTGCTAAACCTCTAAACCCACCCTGTTACCTGTAAATGGAACTCCTTTATATTCCCCTCTGACACCTTTAAAAGAAATTGGGGGTGTTTATCTTCTTGGCAACAAATTTGAGCCAAACCAGAAGACTTAATTTTGGATGCAGAGGCGGACGAACCCTTTTATAGGGTGTTGCTAAAAACGTAACGATGTGCTCACTTTCTCATTAAACACGGCTATATTTGGGCCTCAGAAATGTCTTCTTCGCTTCTCATTTACAGTTCACTTTGCGTGCTTACTGGTGTGTGTGTGTGTGTGTGTGTGTGTGTGTGAGTCGCTTTTATGCTGTTTGAGTCACCGTGGAAAATCTTCTGAGTACACCACCACAGTCTGCTCACCTTCATAACGCGACCCGTGCATTTTTATTTCTCGTACCATTTCACCGTTTTTGTTTTTTTTTTTTCATTTTCCGAATGCCTTTTGAAGTGTTCTACGAAGACCCCGAACCGTGCACGGTCCCACGTGGGCTGGTGCGTCTGCCCCCTCGTCTCAGGATGACTGTCAGATTTCGGGGCGGTGCGAGGTAGGGTTGTGCTCCAGTGCTGCTCCACGACCTGATCCTCTTCCCCATCTGCTTCCTGTTTTCGGATCACACATGTAGCACGTTTCTGAGAAGCCGCTAGCCGTGTTCCTAGCACCAGCCCTTCATGTGGCATCGTGCTTATCAGGGGCTGCCAGTGTCACGTACAGTGCGGTGTGCAGAATTTCAGTTTCAGGCGCTGTTTCTTCAAGTCCTCGGCCTATTTCTGTGGACTGTTTTTCTTTTTCTATTTGCTGTGTGTGTGTGTGTGTGTGTGTGTGTGTGTGTGTTTGTCAGGAAGAAAACAAAGGAAGTGTGTGCATGATAAAGATCTTACCTTGTTTTTGTTTTTTTTCTTCAGTGTTTAGAAATGTTTAGAAACTATGAAAATTTTAAGTTTGACGTGTGAACCCGCGTCCAGTTTTCAGTATCATTTACGCTGCATCGCTGGTTTCAAGCAGGATGTTTGACATCTTTGCAAAAAATGCACATCGTGCTTTAGGGTGCTTCAGAGATTTATTATTGCACAGAGCGCGGTCCACGAGCCCGGTCTCTGCAGGATCAAAGGATTTATTTTGCACACACTGTGCTTTCATCGCACTAATGCAAAATATTGTGCACTAATGCAGCCCTGTTTTGATCTACCATTCGTTTTTATTTAGTACATTTATAATTTTTTTTTTTATTATTTAATTGTTTTGTGCAGGATTCCAGCTTCAATCATTCTTGTTGTTTGTCCAACGGGGCCACAGAGCTCTTAGATTTTGAAAGGCATGTCCTTGCAGATCGTAAAAATAAAAAAACAAAGTAATAAACAGTGAACAGCTGGAGAGAAATGAACCCAGACACACAATCCCAGAAATGTCAACCATCACATAAGCCTTTTTTTTTTTTTTTTTTGCATTGTTCATCTCGCACACATGCACACAGAGTTCTTCTGAAGACTTCGACTGTTGTACCTGCTTTTTTTTGGGGCGCTTTTTTGGTGGCGTACAAATATTTTTCTGTAAGATTTCATTTTGTATTGGAAAACCGATGTTTGAAAATCCGACATGTTTTTGTCCTGCCTCACTAACAAAGCTGTAAAATAAAAAAAAATAAAAAAAATATATATATATTCCAAAACAAATCCCCAATAGACAAATGCAACAAAAGACACCAGTACAACCTTAACTGTAATACTTTGTTGTAATCCTTTCATTATTATTCTGCATTTCTCCTGAGGTTACCTGAAAAACCGTTTTTATTTTTCCTTTCTCTCCCTCTCCAGTCTAACGCCGGAGTGCGGCGCTTCACCAAGCCGCCGGAGAGCCTGGAGCGCTCGTTAGAGATGAGTCGGCATCGAGGCAGGAAGAAGACGCAGAAGCGGCCGAACTACAAGAACGTGGGCGAGGAGGACGAGGAGGAGAGGGGAGCCGAGGATGGTCCAGACGAGGAGAAGGAGAAGGCTAAAGGTACAGAGGCTAGCTCAAAGGCCAGCAGGACGAGTGGGGACACGGAAGGTGAGTGGCCGTGGATGAACGTCCCACCATCCCTGACTGACCCTCTGTTCTCCAGAGCGCCCTCTATAGCCGTGGAGCTGCTCTCTGAACTGGCTGCGGAGTTATTTCGTTGTTAGCGTCGTGTCCCTGCAGCGTCACGTGTTAGCTTTAAGTCCTGGCTGTCAGGATTCATCTTTTTTGAGGAAGTGATTAACTCTTCCAAATCATCCACATCTCGATTAATTGCGAATGTTTCCATTATTTTCCCTTCAGGACGTCCTACACTTTGGAGTTTAACCGCGAAAAGATTTGTCAAGATTTGTCTAATACTTCCCTGATTTCTCTTTTATATTTATATTATATTTATGCGCTTACATTTTATAGGCTATTGAGTCAGATAAAAAATTTTTTAGACTTAATAATACTAAAATAATACATGTGCACTTTTTAAATAAAAAGGAAGTATTTATTATTTGAAATAAAACATGACGTTGTGTTAGTCTGACTAAAACTGGACAAATGTAAATATGTTACTCTGACTGAAATCGTACTAAATCGTACGTCCTGCGTCTGAGAGTCGAGCCGCTCCAGCACGTGTTCCACAGCTCACAGGGCTTTGACCCAGAAATCAAACAGAACGCGTAACAGCGGAAGCCGTTAACTGTACGGTGACGTCGTCTGCCCTCAGATACTTTAACACCATAATCGCAAGGGACAGCGCTATAAAGTCGCCTGTGTTTTCACCGCACGACACGCATATGTATATATACACCGCCTGATGAATGTATAGTGTTAATTTCAGTTAATTGGCCTAACTGATACTCCTTAGCATGTGACAAGTCACTTGTGTAGTTTGTTTCCTTTTCGAACGGTACTCTTGTCACATAGCTGTTCAGTGCTTTAGTTCAATTCAGAAGCACTACAAAGCAGTTCAATAACACCAATTATATCAGTGTAAAAATCTGAGCTTGTATCATCTTAGTTCCTAGATTGGATTATAAAACAGTGGTGAATGTGCTAGCCACGTACAGTACACTCCCGAGAGGCTGCAGTGAACACGGTACTCTCTGCTACGTCCCTGCAAGCATCTCCGTTCTGTTGTAATGACTTTGTATAACACAGTAGGATAACAAACAAAAAAACATGCCTTTAATTACATTGTTCTTTCAAAGCCAAAAAAAAGGCTATTCAGCCAAACCCCAAATGTAAATCAAACACAGATCTAACTCAGAACGTTTATTTAAAAAAAATAAAACTGACCATTCTGTCTCATTGTTTTAATTAATAGTATAATGTTTTCCAGATCAAGTAGAGTAAAAAGTTATGGACCAGTCAGTTGTAATTATGGGCGCTTTTAAGTCATGTTTCTACACCAGTGCTGCTTTGCTTTGCTCGGATTTCCCCTCAACATTAACCTTTCTTTTTTTTCTTCTGCTTGATCTGGAAAACAAATACACCATTAAACCAAGATAATTTAACTGGATTTCATGTGATAAGTTTCCCAAAGCCAGGATGTTCAGCTAGAACTTGCTTTGTGTCACTACCTTGTGTGTAGTGTTTATTTGCTTTAGGGCTGCACGATTAATAAAAAAGTAAATCATTATTTGCTTGACAGCGATCCCACATTCCTGTATCAGTCACACACTCGCACAGCGTAACACAACACACTAATAATGCATCGATCATTAATCCTGAGATTAATAGCGAATGATTCGGTCATACTCGCTCAACTCAAGTCACTTCTCTCACCTATCCTTCTCATTTACGGCGCTGTCACTCACGTGACATGAAATGAGGAGGCGGAGCCAAACAGGCTAGTCAGTTTACTCGATAGAATCGAAGCAGTGTGACGCTTGTTTTTTTCCTTACAAAACCCAGAGCATAAAACTCATGAGCATGTGAACGCTGTGAGATTCCAGCCAATCAGAGACCAGAGAGAGAGCAGTATAAGCCAAGCAGACTCTGGAGGCGGGTGCATTCTGATGGCTTGTTTCTGATTGGCACCTTTGCCTGGTCTTTGTGTCCCTCGACGTCAAACTGTTAGATTTTCTCTTTATGTTGCGTTCATAATCACATGTGCTAATTTATAGCGGCGTCCAAAAAAAAATAAAAAATCAGATTCTATTTCTTAGTTCTTTAATTTATTATTGTTAATATTCTGTTTATGTTCAACATCTTTTAAACTTTTTTATTCACTTTCTGAAATAAGGAAAAGCCCAGTGTAGAGGTTTTTTTTTTTTTTTTTTTTACTCGATAAATGTTTTGGTTCCAAATTTGAGACTCGTGTGACTGGATCATGATCTCACTTCCCACAGAGAAGCACATTTCAACAAGAACCGTGCAGCCCTAATTAGCTACGAAGGAAGAAAAGAAAAATAAACTGTGTGAACATCATCAAAATTCTGTGTTTCCCTTATTTTTGCGAGCAGTTGAAGAACTAACCATCACTGACTCAGCACTTCTGTTACTCACAAGCATAATCGGAATAAACATTGCGACACGTCCCTACTGTTTCAGCGAAATGCTTTGCCCGGACAAAAGTAACATAAATCAGAAATGTAAAAAAATTAAATTTCTCAGAAGGAATCATGACTCCAGGCAGGTTCTAAACTTCTCACACAGCTTGCTGTAACCTCAGGACTTGTAGTTCAACCAAATTTCCCAGTAAGAATCTTCGGTTTATTAACATTATTAGGGATTATCGTTATTACTTTTTAGTTGGAACTCTGCTGGAAGTGTTTCAGAATGCTTTAATGTTTCTAAACAGAGTCAGTTCCCAGAGCTCTCCACCAGCACTTTTCCATCCTGTCCGTGTGCCAGTGGTCTACATTCATTATGTCGTGTCCACCTCATGGTGTCTCATAACGTCCTTGTGTCCAGGGCTAATACAAGTCAGGATTAGTGCTTAGGCGCACAGTTTTTTGTTGTTGTTGTTTTTAGTAATATATGTTATATCTGTATAATTTACTTTTAAAAAAATCTGATTTCCACACATTAGTTTTCCAGCAAAAAAATTTGAATCTTGGAGGGAAATTATCTGTAGGCCAGAAAGGAAATCTGCATATTATGTAAAAGAGCAGGTTTCAGACAAAAAAAAAAAAAAAAAAACGACAAAAAGTAAGCTTCTGGGTTTTGCATTGATGAGAAAAAGAAGCAGGTGTGAGAGTGGCTGTGGTTCTGCAGGATGTTCAGTAAAATTAAACAACTCATTTCCTTATAAAACTGCACACATTGTACCTGAGACTACATTCGAAACAAAGGCTCAAAACACCCATTATTGACATTGCTTTGTTAATTATTGTTTACTGCTTTTATAGTCTTATAATAGAAACCTCTTTTCTTCTTTAAAAGTCACCCTGGCTCTACAGCAGTTACTTAAGACTTTTGTACAGACAAAAAAACAACAACAAAAAAAGACAAAAGTAGATGCAGGATCAGAATCAGATATTCATCACCCAATGCACAGGCAAGACCATTCAATTACAATTCAATTATATATATATATATTGGGACACTGGGGTCACAGCACAGGGTCAGCTAGGATACAGCACCCCATGGAGCACATGGGGTTAAGAGCCTTGCTCAAAAGCTCAGCAGTGCCAACTTGGCGGTCGTGGGGCTTGAACCCCCGACCACCTGAAAAGAAACGCACAGCCTTAACCGTTTGAGCCACCACTGCCCTTGCAGGAAGGTTCAGTGTGTTTGTGGTAGTGCGAACAACAGTCATCTTCACTTCGTATCGAAAAGAAGAGAAGTCCTGATGTATTTGTAACGTCACTATCTGAAGAAGCATGTTCAGCTGTCCATCGCAGATGATCCTGATATTGTAAGGAAAGACACTGTCCCCATGTGTCTGGTCATTTTGGTAAACCAGAACCTGATGCGCCTGGCCTAAAGGGAGGAATCTTGGGAACTGGTAGTCCACAGAAATGTGAAGCTCTCCATCTATAATGTAGGTTGTGAGGGCTGAGAGTTGTCACCTACTCCTACTGTCATCTGCATAGTCTTGAGCATTTTTCAGGTTCTTCAGGAGTTTAACAGCTTAAAGAGCAATGAGGAGAGGACACATCCCTGAGGAGCACCAGAGCTGACTTTTTGTATACAAGACGTGACTTCCCCAGGCCGCACCTGCTGTTTCCTGTTTGTCAGGAAGCTGGTGATCTATTGACACATTGATGATGGGGCACACATTGAGCTTGACAGCATGGAGGAGAGGATTTCTGGAGTGATTGTGTCGAACCGCAAGCTGAAATCCACAAACAGGATCCATCGCAGGGCAGTGTGCAAGGTGTTGCAGGAAGTGGTGGGTGTAGCGCAGTCCCCTGGTGACTACATCGTAACCTGACGGCGAACTGCAAGGGGTCCAAGAGATGTCCTGTGATGCTATTCGTCATTCAGTCATTAGTCATTTAGTCCTGTGATGGAGGGATTCTCTGGAACCAGAATGATGGTGGAGTGTTTGAAGCAGAACTTCACATATCTCACAGGAACTGTTGAAGATCTGAGTGAAGACTGGAGCTAGTTAAGTCAGCACAAGCTTTAACGAGGGGGACACAGTCTGGACGTGGTGCAAAAGTTAAAAAAATAAAGACTGTATTGTAAATGCTGGTCTCAAAGAGGAGATCTCAGCAAATGTGAATACAGTTTGTACCACTAAGACGCAAGTTAGAAAAGCGATGATGCTTGATTAGCCTAAAAAAGTAGTCTCTTGATTAGTCTCTCAGCACAGACACAGTACCACTAACCAGAGCCGCAGTGGCTGGCACTTCTTCTAAAACTGAAATGACAGACAGTGCGCTACTTGCACAATCTAGTTCTGAGCACAGGTGGGTAAGAGCTTGAGACTTGGCACAGGGGTTATCAGTGGAAATCTGAGTTACTGTGACAGCTCAGACAGTTTGAAGGATGTTGCAATAAGTTTAACCTCAGTTAATGGTTTTTAATAAAAGAAAACAAACCCTTGCTTGGCAAAAAACTGCATGACTTAACTTTGCTAAAGAACTTGAAAAGAATGTTAGAAGCACTTTTCATTAAAATGGGGTCCAGCATGTTTGATAAGAACCTGGTCAAGACAATCAGAGTGAAGGCTGTTGGGGAAATGAAAATGAGTAGATGGTTCCATGAATGGTCGTGAAGATACCAGAATACTGGCTGACCAGATGAATTCCACTCTCCAGAAACGATGTCCTGGACAACAAGTACATTTCCTGACTTACATCTAGCAGAACACCTTTGGAGTGAACATCCCCTCTAACAAAGAGCAGCTGAAGGAAGAAAAGAAAAAACACTCTGAAGAATGGCAGAAGATCTCTACAGATGTTTGTGCAACCTTGGTATCCTACATGCCATGGAGAATTGAGCATGTCATCAGAAAACAAGGTGGACATAGAAAGTATTGCAAACAAATAAAAGTTTGTGTACTGACCTTTGTTGTGTAGAGTTTCTACTCCCAGCCCTGGAGTTATAACACAGCCAGGCTAAACTGTAAGTTGTTAATTTTACATAAAAGCAAATACCCCACTGCAAATACTGTAAGGGGATGTGATTTTGAATCATTTGACATTTAAGTGTTATTTGCACAGGGGTGTGCTCATTTCCGTTGTATACTGCAACAAGAAAGACTTCTCCATGCTAAACATTTTCCACAGCATCCTCAGTGCTGTACCTGACTGATCAGTTACTTTTGCAGGGGTTTATATGAAGAAGAGGTATGCAAAGTACACGCATCCTATACTGGAGTAAAGGTACAGGATCTGTAGGGCCAATATTACACAAGTTCAAGTGGAAGTGGTCTATTGAGTGAAGTACAGCAGTACTCACCTTCAAATTTACTTAAGTATCAACAGTACAAGGCTTGTATTAGCTCACAGTAGCATTTCTCATAATAAAAAAGAAATCGCTCTCTCTCTCCACTTTCTGATTGTGAACTTGCTGTTGTTGCTCTGTTTCACTATTGGGCGTGTCTCGAAGGAAAGTTACGCTTAATAGTCAGCAGGGGGCGAAACTCCCACTTCACTTACTACACTCACCGGTGCAGTTATATAACGCAACACCATGCGGAAATATTGTTAAGCAGGAGTACATGTATTTGCTGTAGTATGTAGTGAAGTAAAAGTAATTAGTATTCTTTAATGAAACTATACAAGTATCATACAGATATGTAAAATGTACTTAAATACAGTTAAAAGTAAAGGGCTCAGTTACCCTTCACCTATCACACTCAGTTGCTAGTTTCAGTTTTTGGGAACTAGACCAAGCTATATTGGCAAAAAAAAGTAATACCGGTGAAAATGAGGATAAAATATTAATATTGTGATAAATTGCGGCAAATTTTCCACGGTGTCATTAAATATAAAAATTTTGAAACCTAACTAGAAGGTGTTTCAGATTAAAATAATAATAATAATAATAATATTTATACATTTTCCTCGTGTTTTTATTTTATTTTTTTTATTTTTTTTTTTACTGTTACCATAATGTGTATAGAAATAAATTGGCGACTTTTATCAAAACAACTTTTGCACGTCTTTGGTTAGCTGTAGATTGTGAGTCATGTTAAGGTGTCATGAAATTGCTTTCTAGATTTATTATATCACATTTCGGTCACAAAGAAGGAAAAACCAGTCCAGTAGCCGCTCAAGGTTTATTCCACAATGCGGTGTTACACCCCTAGTGTACGTAATGTGGTAGTGCAGTGTGTTAATGGTGTGTATAATAATAATAATAATAATAATAATACACTGTATCGACTGGGTCCAGAAATTGGATTAGTAAAACAGGCAATAAACAAAAAAGGAAATATTATGTATGTCAGATTTTGTTCAGCTTTAAACAAAATTTTAATATTCACCATGTTATAACCTAAATTGTACAAAAAAATCGATATGGGTTTGTTCTAACATCAGGTTTAAACCAAATATTAAAAATTTCAGAAATCCATTTATAAATTTTTTTTAAACTTCTTGCTGATTATGCGTCTGTTTTGCGATAAAATTAGAGATGAATGCAGAAGCGCTGCATCTTCACTCAGACTTTATGTACAAAATAAACGCAATGCAAATTATAGGAAGAAGTTCATAAAAAAAAAAGAAAAAGCCTGCGGTTGATTTAGTGGTCAGTCTGATGTGATAAACAACATTTGAGGTTGAGGACAAAACTGAAGTTGTCTAGACTTAGGCCTGTCTGTGGTTTAGGCTGTGGGAGTTCTGCAGAAAGACCGCCGTAGTGAAGCAACTCTAAAGTTTCATAACGAGACCTCCGTCTCCGTCCTGTGAACTCGCCTGTGCTGTTTTCTGTTCACGCCGCAGTTCTTTCCTCGTAGTGAAGTGCATTCACGTAGAGTAAACAGTTCCAGAGAGGTTCTTCTGCAGAGTGACGTGATGAACATGACCTCAATGTTTATGTGTACCTGGGTGTGTGTGTTTGTGTGTTCATAGAGATCGAGATGGTCGTGATGGAGAAGTGTAAGATCTCAGACGTGTCGGAGCAGAACATCACGGACGAGGAGAAAACCGCAGCAGCCGCCGCCGCCGCCGAGGGACAGAGGAGCAGGTGCTGGAGGTTATCCCAGTTCAGAGTGAATGTTGATCAGCAGACAGACAGGAACATGCAGTCGGAGTGTGCGGAAACCAACGAAATTGTCTTTGTATAATTGTTATCAGTGAGCAAAAAAAAAAAAAAAATTCAGATCATTTTTAACGATTCAACGATTCATTATGAAGAGACACAAAGCATCAACAAAGATTTAAAAAAATTATATAATAATAATAATAATAATAATAAATTTTTTAATAATAAAAATTAATAAACGGCACGATCCGACTCTAAGTAACTCGTAAACATGCTAAAAAATCTCTGGTCAACTCCCACAGTCTAAAGACACGCTGAGTAAAGACACTAAGTGTTTAGACAAAGTGGGTCGGACTTGGGATGAGGTCGGTACACAGATGTTAGATTTTCACATCAACACTCAAACATTTGGATTTAATTAAAAAAACAATTGAGGATGAGGTTGGATGTTTATTCTGTCTAAATGGGAAGTTTGTGTGTGTGTGTGTGTGTGTGTGTGATGCAGGCCCTTCTTGGACATGGTGTACAACGCTCTGGATTGTGAGAGGGAGGATTACCACGCCCTCTTTGTTCTCTGCCTCCTTTTCGCCTTGTCTCACAGCAAAGGTACACACACACACAAACAAACGTATACACACACACACACACACACACACACAAGACTTTAAATGAACTAAACCATTAACTGTCAATCTTCACATGTTACCCAGCAGTTATTCACTCTATGAACAATTAATTGTTTGTAAAACTGAGTAATTATTTGTGTTATTAATTACACTATCTGGAAAGATAAATAATTAGCGAATATTTTCTCAGGTTTTTTTTTGTAAATAATGTTTTTTCAGTATTCATAAAAAAAACTTTATGGCCACTGGTTAAAAAAATGAAATTGTAATATTTTAAGAATTAGTGCTTGGTTCAGTTGATTGTCTGTTATTTATGCGTAACGTTTGAATTCACTTTTCACAATTTTTCTTAGCGGTGTTCATTAATTTTACATGGGCTTTCGAGTCTAAGCGGGACTTGTTTTTTGATCGTACAGAACACAGTTCTCCCTTTATTCCTCTATATAATCCCCTGATACACTAACACACTTATCCCAGTGTCTCACTAGTGCTTGGACACCATCAAGGTAGAAAGTTTTCGCTTGAATGATTGCCGGCCTCCCAGGAACTCCTTTAATGGAAGTGTCTCGGAGCAAGATCAGGACTGTACGGGGGGGGGGGGGGCGTGGCGATAACTCCCAGCTGAGTTCCTGTAATGTGCAAGTGGTGTTGGTGAATGAGTGTGTGTCCAGTACACACACACACACGGATGCGTCTCTTCCACAAGTTGGCGCTGTTGATTTTTAAGGATCAGGTGTTTTACTCACCTTGTGTAGATGTCGATCGTCTGTTTTACGCCTCCAAGGATCATGTTCAGTTTCTTATAATAAAGCGATGTATAAAAATAAATTCCAAGGTGGAACGTCTCGAACCCGCAGCGCTGTGAGACTCATTAGGTCCTGCATACGTGTTAGAACCTGGATCATCAAATAGCACGGTGATCCAAAGCACATCCACATTCAGAGGGGCATATGTGCTCACACACGCTCAAGTGCGCACACACACACACACACACACACACACAGGCACAGGCACGTGACCACTGTCAGTAAATCATTAAACTGCATTTAAATGAGTCTTTAATGATGAATATTAAATCCATTTTAAATTCATTTAATAATTTATTCCAAACAATCAGTTGTTAAACAAATGAAAGAATTAATGTCTAGAAAGTGGCACAGAAGCATCTCACCACGGTTACACGTCTCATTAAGAACGACTGGAGGGAGGAATATGTAAAAATATACAAATTAGAAAAATTAACCTTCTTGGCTAAACATGTTTTTTTTTTTGTTTGTTTGTTTTAACTTGTTCTCCTCATTCCTCTGACTTACTCAATATGTGTGTGTGTGTGTGTGTGTGTGTGTGTGTGTGTGTGTGTGTGTGTGTGTGTTAAAATGCGGGTATACAACC
>JAOVVA010000026.1:12736080-12745974 GCA_028565275.1 Leiocassis micropogon
AGAATTAAAGATGTTTATTTACTTGTAAATTTATGCCCCAAAAAAATTACATGCAACGTGTAAAAAAAAAAAAAAAGGAAAAAAATGTGTTCAGAAAGTGGTGAAGGGGGTAGTGTTTTGGTGTAACCCCATCCTGATGGTGTTGATTATCTGCCCCGCCCACACCGGGGTCCCATTATGTGTGTGGTTTCGGAAAAACCTGAAAACCCTCGAGCGTATCGAGAGCGCAGAACCCCAGAAGGAGAGGACGTCTGAGGAGATAAGGCAGCCGTGTTGTGGCTTCTGTGACATCTAGACTATTTCAGTCTCTGATCCGGAGGCGTTCGACTGATTCACACATCTGGTGTTTTATTTCGTTGGTAATCTTTCATTTAAGCTCTGTTACAGAGTAGACGGTTAGACATAACAAAAGCAGACTGACCTTTAGTTGAAGATCTTAGGCTCCTCCTCCTCCTCCTCTTCTTCATTCTCTGCCGGGGTTTCCTAGGAAGCTCAGTCTCAGAAGATGAGTTCGCAGAAGAAACATAGTGATGGTGCCAATGCCCACACATACATGGTGAGGCCAAAGGTATGTGGACACCTGACCCTTAATGGCGTCCCATGCGAGGTGGTTCTCCAGGGTGCTTCTACAATACGGAAAGCACAAAAACATTTGAATAGAGTGTAGAATTAAACACAAAGGAAAATTGACAGGAGAAGGGGAATAAATCTGGAATTTGATACTCAGCGAGCACATATTATTACAGTGTACTTTTTTATTTTTTTTTCCTCCAGATTTATGATGCTTTCTTTCCCATCTCTTCTCCTCTAGTCAGGTCTGGAAGGCGTGCGTTCTCTCTCTCGGACGATGCCGGAGAGTGGGTTTAGACCTCCACGCACCCAGGCATGTCGCTTTGCTACCTCGGCCTCAGCGTGTGCACTAACATCCTGTACACTTCCCCAGTCTGCGTCTGGTGATGATCAGTAAATCAAAACTAACACACTCTCGCTTCCTCTCAAAACACCAGGGTGACTGGAATTTCTGCATGCCCTGTTTACACTTTAGGGAAGTAGTACAACACATGGATGAAACCTTTCCCAGAACACACACACACACACACACACACACACGGTAATACAGTGGGACGTTTCTCGGTGGTTACTGCTCTTCTTTGGCTCTGCTTTTCCCTGACATGTAATAATACAGTTAAGTTTAGACCTGTTTAATTTCTGGAACTCACTCCAGTAGTTTTCTAATGTTTTTATTAGTCTTTGTGTTGTGGGATTTTACAATGGGGAATTTTTTATTTTTTTTCATTCTTATGAATCCTCAATTTAGTCCTTATGACACGTCTATAAAGAGGGACAAAAGGAAATAAAGTTACAGTAATAACAGATAACAGGCTTATCTCTAAGCTGTGTCATTTTCTTCCTCAATACATCAAGATAAGTTTCATCTAGGGGGCGTGGCCTGAAGTTTAAAGATGAAGTTGCACATTAGAGTCTTTGTATATATATTTTTAGCAGCGCCATGGCTTTAACAGCGTGTTCCCAGCTCGCACTGGGTTTAATTTAAATCTAAACAGATAATCTGATCAAGATAATCGATTTCAAGGAACAGGGAGAAAAACTAATCTGCTTCCCGTCATGCCGTAACCCCTTAACTCAACCCTGAGAATATTTTAAATTGTAAATTGTAATGTTAAATATTTTATGTTTGTGCCTCAAGCCGGTGAGTGATTTATGTCCTAAATACCTTCCTGACATTTCCTGGGAAAAAGACCAGATGCACGATTTCAGCTCTATAAATAAACACACGTAGTACGATCGCTATTTCAGAAATTAGAAGAAAAAAAAAAGCTTTTTTTTTTTTTAAAACCTGGTTTTTCAGTGATCCGTTCCTGCTTTGTACGAGTGTTACGGGTCACGTGTTTCTAACCGGACCTGCTCTAACTGTTTCAGTGCCGACCCCACCCCTGGCGCCGAGCCTGACCCCCGCCGCCCAGCCCACTATCTCGCTGCTGTCCGACGCCGACTCTCTCAGCGCCGACTCGCTCACTCTGCTGCCCCCAGCCGACCCGCCCAGTCTGCGGCACTTCATCCAGGACGATGCTGCGGCCACCGCCCCCGACACCCGTGCCACGCCCGGCTCAGAGTGCGCAGAGCCCTCGAACGACCCCGGGTCCTGTCCCAGTCCTGATTCAGGAGAGATCAGAACACACGATGGACCTCATTCTGATTCCGAACCAGCAGCAGCAGATTCTGAAAGGTCAAGCGAGAAGGCCGTGACTGAAATTCCTGCTCCAGACTCGGAGGAGAACCTGAACCTGGATCTGGATCTGGAGCAGGAGACTGAGATCGACTGAGACGCTTTTGTTCTGTGTGTGTTTGTTGGTTCAGGAACCAGCTGAAACCCGAATGTCTGACTTCTGACTGGTTGCATTCTGGTTCCTGTTTGTTTATCTCAGCGGCGGCTTACATCATGGCCCGTGCCTCGTCTTTGTTTAAGAACATTCTGAAATATCTTCTTCGACAACAGTAGGGTTATTGATCTCGTCCTTCAAAGCACATCTTTGTTTCTGCTCTGAGCTTCATTGTTTTTTTTTTTTTGTTTTTTTTTGTTCATCTCTCTTATCTCGATCTTTCTCTCTGCTGTGGTGCTGTGATGCATGAGCGAGTTCTGAATTCTGACCGCATGAGTGTTTCAGCAGGATTATTCGAGAGGCTTGTGTGCTATGTGTTGTGTGAGTGAGGAGAGTGTTTTTTTTTTTTTTTAATAAATCTGTGGGTGAGGGAATACCCGCTCGCTTTTACCGGGTCTTAACACTGAGGAATGTACCATGAGCTCTGGGTCTGTCCGGCGGTGCTCTCTCCTGGACGACTGTCTCACTTTGAGCAGCAGATTAGGGTTTTTTTTTTTTTTTTTGGTTTGTTTGTTTTTTTGGAAGACTGTAAGCGAAAAAAAAAAAAATCCAGTAAGGAGAACTCTCATGTTCACCTGTAACCGTGCATGCAACTTTGTCGAATCCCACTGTTCAAATCTGCACGTACATCGTCATCGTCATCATCACCGCACCTAACATACTCACGTCTTCGCACTCAGCTTGACCTCGGTTTCGTAATTTATTTTTTATGGTTTCACCTACCCGAATCAAGTTCATGTCGCTTTTGGAGCCGATTCAGTGTGATTTAGCAGAAGGAAATGGAAAATATGACGAGCCTATTCCCAGTGCCAAACACGCAGGCAATGCAACGCGCAGGGGGGAAAAAAACATCTGATTATTATATATTTTTTTCTTTCTAATTTTATTTATTTATTTATTTCATTTTTTTTTTTTTAAGGGATTTTGGTTTGTTGAAAATATTCAAAGTGTGCAGCTTTTGTAAACATTCATTATAAATCGTTATAGATCTTTACAGTTTAAACAGCTAAGTGTTAAACACGTGACAGTTAAACCCGTGACACGTTCTGAGTATTGAGGAGAGGCAAACCATTACCCTGTTCATACACACACTCCTGAGAAAAGGAGGTTCCTTATTTTAACTTCTAAAAAATATACAATTTCTACTTGGAACCCCACACGATTCACTGCATGATTTACAGTCAAGTGTTGAAACAGTCGAGCTTTGACTGTAGTTCAGGAATATTAATTAACACAGCATGTGGGGGGGGGGGGGTAATGGTTTGGGTATGTAACGTTTGTGCAGCGGTTTGAGTATCGCCACGTTAACTCCAAAATCTTTTTTTTTTTTTATATATATATATATATATATATATATACATTTTAAGTTTTTTGTATGTTTATTTGCATTTGAAGTGGAAAAGAAACACACGAACACTGGAACAGGACGTTTATAAAATCATGATACATACAAGTTTGAATCGGCACCTGGGTGTGTGATTGGCTGGAGAGAGACCACATGACATGTAGACATGAATTCCCACACCAGTAAACTTTTGACTAAAAAACAAATCTATTGCAGTTTTAATTGCTAAATTAATTTACATATTTCTCATCAGTTATTAGTTTGATATTCTAATCAGATATTAATATTCATTGTTTTGTGTTGTAGATTTGTAGTGTACAGTATATCTGACATGACTGAAATATTTTATAAACTCACGTTTTATAAAATACACACGTTAACACGTCGGTAAACGGATTCTGTAAACGGGAACATGGATTCTGGATCACTCCACAATCCATGTTCAAATTTGGTGTGGGAGGGACTTTCTCTCTCTCTCTCTCTCTCTCTCTCTCTCCTGTCAATCAATCACAGCAACACTGGCCAATCGTAGGCATGTTTGTGGATAGCACGCGTTAGCGACTGTGTGGGTGTGTGTGTGTGTGTGTGTGTGTGTTGCTGCCTGATGCCCAGGTGAGAGGTTCGTGAACTGACGAAGGAGAAATTCTTGCAAAACAAAATGTTAAAAGGAAAAAAAAATTGTACGTTTTTATTTAATCCATGTGTTTGCTTTTGTAGCACATTTTAGTGCTTCACCCAGAAGTGGTTTCCTCTTAACCACAGATACTCTGAAGATCACTTTTGAGAGAAAACATAAAAGAATTGTCTGATTTTTGTGAGGCTGTGATGAGAGAATCACTCTTCTTCTTTTTTTTTTTTTAACAATACGTCCTCTGTGTTCTTTGATCAGTGCAGAACATTTTTCAGTGTCACTAATGCCATTGTTACTTTGCAGTGTGATGATGATGATGATGGTGGTGGTGGTGGTGATCAGGTGAAATTGTTTGCTCTCGGAGGTAATCAGAGAAGATGAGTCTTTCCAGCTTTGATCTGCAATAACATTCATTTATGTAAAAAAAAACAAGCTAATTTATTTAACTTTGACGTTCTCTTCACTCACAAGAACAAATAAAAAATGACATTTGGATTTTTATCACTTCTAAATAAATTAAAAAAAAAGCAGCACACAGACATTGGGGTGATATGTATTTTTTTTTTTCTGTTCCATGTTAGATATTTTCTCTCTGGATAATTTGTCTTGTTTTGTAAAAAAAAGAAAAAAAGGAAGTAAAAAAGAGTCAGCCTTTGAAGCAATACAGTCAATTTTGTGCAGTATTTTCACTGTCATGTAAATGTCCTGTCCATAATAAGGAACCGATAACAGCAGAGTATCAGATGATGCGTTTGTACAGTATGTTGTGTAAATCGCTATCAGCTTTTAATCTTTTTTTTTTTAGTTGCTTTACGGACAAATGTAATAAAGACGCAATAAATTATTCTACATACATACAGCTGTGTGTGTCTTTTTTTTTTTTTGTATCCTGGTTCACTTTTTCTTTTTTTTTTTTCTTTTTCTTTTTTTTACATCCTTATCTTTGAGTGTTTGTTTTTTTTCCTCCATCTTCATTACAGCTGCAGTTGTTATCTGGACTTGCGCTCTTGGCCAGATTTCCCTTCACTTCCACTGAACTGCTGAATAACTGCTTACTTCCGAGTTCTCCAGATTCTCTTGAACTGCCCGGCAGCTTTAACAGCAGTTTCTTCAAAACAGTGCAAGATTGTGATAATCTTATCAGATAGCACGAGAGAGAGAGTTCAAACATGGGGCTTGTATCTCCCTTTAACAGTCTGCAGAACTTGTAGGAAATCGGCCTTTTCACGTAATTTAGTTCAACTGCAGAGCAAAAAACAAAAAGCTAAAACAAGTGTAAAAAGTGCTGAGATTTCTGCGTTTCATTTTAGTGAGGCTCGTTTTTCGCCAGCGCAGCATGGTTTCGATAACAAACCCATGGTGATCTGTGTTTTTTTTTTTTCCTCACCATATTCACTATACTGCCAAAAGTATTTGCTCCCTTTCCTTGCTCATGCATGTGATCTTTAACAGCTTCAATTTTTCTGTGAAGGCTTTGCACAAGGTGTAGGAGTGTGTTCATGGGAATTTTTGACTGTCCTTCCAGAAGTTGGATGAGAAGGCGTGTCTCACAGTCTCCAGCCCTAATTCATTTCAAAGGGGTTCTATCGGGTTGAGGTCAGGACTCTGTGCAGGCCAGTCAAGTTCTTCCACACCAAACTCTCTCACCCATGCCTTTATGGACCTCGCTTTGTGCACTGGTGCGCAGTCATGTTGGAACAGAAAGGGGGACGTCCCCAACCTCTTCCCACAAAGTTTGAAGCATTAAATTGTCCAACATGTCTTGTTATACTGAAGCCTTAAGAGCTCCTTTCACTGGAACTAAGGGGCCGTCCCCAACACCTGAAAAACCACCCCACGCCATAATCCCTCCCCATTCACCAAACTTTCTGCAGAAAGTTGGCGACCTCTATGTCCTATGAGTGAGTCTCTCTGACGCACTCTGCAATTTTACGAGCCGCTGTCGTTCCCAATCGTGAGGAAATTTAAGACTGGACTTATTACACAGGTAGCATCCTATCACGGTACCACGCTGGAATTCACTGAGCTCCTGAGAGCGACACAGTCTTTCACAAATGTGTGTAGAAGCGGTCTGCATGCCGAGGTGCCTGATTTTATACACCTGTAACGTTGGAAGTGACAGGAACACCTGAATTTAATGATTTGGATGGGGGAGTGAATACTTTTATTGTGTAAATAGATATAGAGTCATAATTCTCAGATAATAATAATGTCAAAAATTATCCACACTCCTTTAGAATTTATTTTAGTGAATTATTAGAAAAGAAATAGGAATACATCATTTCATAAATGTTTTTAACATAATCTTGTTTTTCAATTCACTTTGTCCGTCTCTCAACAAGCGTTCGTATTCCCTCATTAAAAACATGTTTTAAGCTGAGCTGCAAGCCATGAATGCACCACTGTCTTTACATCTTCATCAGAAGTGAATCTTCGTCGCTGCTTCCAGGAGACCAAACAGGTGAGAGTCTGACGGAGCGAGATCAGGAGACGTGGACTCACACAGCAGTTACAAATGAACTGATGTAAAACGGAGACAGAAGCTTCAGACCAAAAGCGCTGGTAAGACGCTGAAGTGCGGCTCAGAGAAGTTTTAATATAATCGAAGGGCGGTTCGCTTTTTCTCGTACGGCCTTTATTTTAACATGGATGTGGAGGCTGCCTTAAACTTGTAAACTTAAACTTGTAACCGTTACTTTGGCATTAGTAATAATGATCAGTGCAAACTTAGGTCTGTGGGGGAATAAACCTAAAACTAAACATGTACACGCCCAGTAATAATGCCAGTCTAGACAAAAAAAAAATCTTAGTTCATTCGACACTTTAATTTACCATTTTGTGATTTGCATTACTTTTATCCCCGCTCACTCGTACCCGGACAAGAACCAGACGAGAACCAGTCCCAAATACAATACGTATCATTTAGTCTCCTGAAATTCTCATATGGAAAATTCATATTTTGTAAGATTCTAAAATGTCCTGGTTTACGTGCAGATCTGGTTCTTAGCCAAATTTGGCTTAATTTATCATTAAACAACAAGTTTGTTTATCTGTTTTGTTGTAAGATGCAGTTTATGGTCAATATGATTACTCTAAATAGGGTTAGGGTGCCAATAATTTTACTCCTTTTTTTAAATGCTTGTTTTGGTAAGTATATTCCCATACCCTAGAACCGCTCACTAAACAAACATGACTTGAGCTGAGTGTGAGGAACTCCTGGGCCAGTTCTTAAGTTGGCAAACAAACAAGGAACCTGTTAAAAAAATCTGTTAATATATATGAAATACTAACGAATCCAGGAAGTAAAAATTTAATCTTGCTTCGACGGGGAAAATAATTAAACCTCGACTTTGTTTGTGAATCACAGCGACTCGTCTGGACACGTCTGCTCTCACGTATACAATGTTACAAGTTTAAGGAAACTCATATGGGCAGCTCCCACTTCCAAGCAGGAAAGAACTTCTTCCAAGCTTTGCAAAGTAAAGGAAGTGCTGCTGTTGTACCATGCTTCATATGTGAAGCATAACAAGAACTTCAGACTTTATCTTTCAAAAACAATAACGTGTACACAAAGAGCTTTGTTTGTAGAAGAATGCAACTGGAACCACCCACAGTAAAAGGAAATACAAAGAAATATCTGCACTTTACAGTTGATTTCTGATTACAGCCTATACAGAGTTTATTTTATGGATTTTTTTTTTTCCTGTTACCTTAGCAAATATTTCCCCAAGATAATAATAATAAAGATAGACAATATACAGGGGGTTGGACAATGAAACTGAAACACTGGCCAATTTAGTGTTGGAGGTTTAATGGCTAAATTTAACCAGCCTGGTGGCCAATCTTTATTGATTGCACATTCCACCAGTAAGAGCAGAGTTTCCACTGTTCATCGGGAGCTCCACAGGGTCAAGGTACACGGCCGGGCTGATATAGCCAAACCTTTGGCCAATGCCAAACGTCGGTTTCAATGGTGCCAGCAGTGAAAATCTTGGACTGTGGACAATGTGAGACATGTATTGTTCTCTGATGAGTCCACCTTCACTGTCTTTCCCACATCCGGGAGAGTTACGGTGTGGAGAAGCCCCAAAGAAGCGAACCACCCAGACTGTTGCATGCCCAGAGTGAAGCATGGGGGTGGATCAGTGATGGTTTGGGCTGCAATGGCATTTCCTAGGCCCAATACTTGTGCTAGATGAACGCATCACTGCCAAGGACTACCGAAGAAGGACCCTGTGTCAGGATGATAAAGTGCTTTGATGAACATGAAAGTGAAGTTGGACATCTCCCATGGCCTGCACAGTCACCAGATCTAAATATAATTGACCCCACCCCACTTTGGGGTGTTTTGGAGGAGCGAGTCAGGAAACGTTTTCCTCCACCAGTATCACGTAATGACCTGGCCACTATTCTACAATCCCTCTGGCCACTGTGCAGGACTTGTATCTGTCAAACTGGGGAAAGACTGAACCCAAAGTGTGTTAAGAAGTCAGTGAAAGGTGGAGGGGGAAGTGTAGTGGTTTGGAGATTTTTTCTGCAGCAGGAGTTGGGCCTCTTATACAGCTACAGGATAAAGTGAATGCAAATGTTTACCAGACGCTTCTTTCACAACATGCCATTTTTCCCCCTGCGTTCATCAACCAATTAACCAGAAGGTTTCATGCATGACACCGTCCCCTGTCACACAGCACAACGGGTAAAGCAGTTCCTTGAAGCTGAAAACATTGAAATAATGAGATGTCCGGCCCAGAGTCCTGAACTAAACCCAATAAAAAACCTCTTGAGAATCCTTGGCAACAAAGTTATGGCCAAGAAACCCACTACAGTCACCACACTGTGGAAAACACTGGAAGAAGACTGGAATCCAAAATCACCTCAGAGCGGTGTGGGAGACTGGTGATGTCCAGTGACTGCAGATGTGCTGGAGTCATTCAGAGCAAGGGCATGTACACGTCCTACGAATTGTTTCCTGTAACCTTCAGAAATGTTTGTTGTACTCTTTTTCTGTGCTACAGTCATTGCTGTTCTCCAATTTTGTCCACTGTGTTTTCTACAAAATTAAAAAATAATTTTGTTGAAGTGCCTTGGCTATTTTGTAAAATACTGTTCTATTAGCATGGTATAGTCACCACAAAAATTCCTTCAAATGTTGAGCAATGAAGATTACATTATTTCTGAAAAAAATCACTCACTCACTCACTCATCGTCTATACCACTTTATCCAGTATTCATGGTGGTGGGGGACCTGGAGCCTTTCCTAGGTGACTTAAGGCACGAGGCGGGGTACACCTGGACAGGGTGCCATTGCAGGGCACACACACACACACACACACACACACAAAATTTTTAATAAACTTTGACTTGGAAAACGAGCAAGTCTTGGTTTACGAGTACCGAGTATCATCTATCACGCATGCCCTTCTTGTTTTGATGCCGAGAGTCACGTGATCACAACTGAGCCAACGGTTTTTCTCTCTCTTGTGCTGTGGAATTGTGGGTAATCGTCTCCCCTGCTG
>JAOVVA010000026.1:12753785-12766845 GCA_028565275.1 Leiocassis micropogon
AATAAATAAATGAAAAAAAAGGGAATCTGGAATCTACAGCTAGGAAAATAGTAAAAATTTATTTTAAAAAAAGAGAAATCACCACTGAACAAAAATTTAAAATTTTAAAGTTATTCAACAACTTTTATGAAAAGAAATAGAAAAAAAAATCTAAAATTATACGAGTTAATCTTATATTTGACCACTTAAAAAAAAAAAATCCCCAAAATTTTTTTAATAAAAAAGTCTACAAAATATATATTTTTTAAAAAAATCAACTGTGATCTAAAATCCATATAAATCTATATAAATCCTCCATCCTGTTTTCCCTCCAATCCAGGAAACACATTCAAGCCCTTAGCTGAAGCCAAATGTTCCTGTGTGAAAGGAATCAGTTCCTCCTGCGTCAGACGTCGTTACCGTCGCTAATCTGGAGTTTACGGTACAGCAACACCCAGGACACAAAGCCTTATCTCAATCTTACTCACTTTCTGAGTAAAGCATTTTATTGCCACTGTGTGTGTGTGTCGGTCTGTGTGTCTGTGTGTCTTCCTCAACAAGCTCCGCCCGCCCTCTGTTTCTTGTAAATGTGTGCATGAGCCATGAAGAGATTACGGTCACTGTAGCTCCGCCTCTCAACCCTGCTCCTACCCGAATGAGTCAGTCTAGCACGCGTGTCATTTCAGGAATCCAGGTACATCAAGAGACGTAATCTAGGCGACAACAAGGTTGGTAAAAAAAAAAAAAAAACCATCAGAATGCAGGCTAACAATGACACAGTGAGAACATGTCCCTGTTCGTAGGAAGCGTCAGATCCACTTTCAGCTGAGTGACGAAATTATGAGGAAGGCTTTTGAATACGCACATAATACACTGGAAACACTAACAGGAAAGTTCCAGTCAGGTTACTTTTTTTTTTGGTTTTTAAATGGGCGTACTGGGAGCTCTGGAACAATTCACAGTGTCGGAATATCTTTTACTTTTCACTAAAATTCAACACTAAGAACTAAACACTAGAGATTTGAACTTTGATACACCCAAGTTTTTACATCAAATGTGTGTAAAACCGTAAAGGTTCCCCCTGTTCCTGAAATTCCTGGTGGAACTCCCAGGATACCTTATGTTTTCACAAAGTGAAAGTAAAATATAAATTACGCAGTTTTGGTCCAATAAAAAAGTGTGTTCTGTATGTGTCTGTGTGTGTGTGTGTGTGTGTGTGTGTGTGTGTGTGTGTGTGTGTTTTGGTCCTGACTGAAATCTGCCTACTTTATGTCTTGTGAAAAATAAAACCAATAAAAATGCCTCCTAATGTGGATAAGTGTGGATTAAAACAAGGAAAACAAACAAATGTGTTTTTTCAATTGTTTAAAAATACATTTATTACTATTATAAAAATACTGGTAGAGAAATCCAGGTACATCAAGAGACTTTTTTTGCATAGCAAAAATAGAATCGCAGGAAGCCCTGGGACTGCCTGCATGCTAGTGTAAACATTCAAGGATGGCGTAAACTTCCAAGTGTTCAAGTCTTTCCAAAATGTGCTACAAAGTGCCTGTTTGGAGCCGTCAAGTATGGCAAGCATATTTTTCCGTAGCAGTACGTTAATGCGTCCGAGCCTTCAGAGCCGATACGGAAAAGAGCGGAGGAAGTCTTTGACGATCGGATTGACCGGAAGTTGATCGATCGCCTGCGCTCCACACGTTTCTATAATCCGTTTGCGGCAGAGATCCTGCAGCGAGCGTACCCGCTGTCTCCTGTACGGCCACTGCAGGCACTGCTTTGCCGAGCTGGAGTAGTGTTCCAGCAGCTGGAAGAGGTTATTGAACGACTTCTTGCTCCCCATGAGACTGAAGCCCGAGCTTTGGAAGTGTATCCGAACGCTGATGGGTCCCGAAGGCGCCCTGTAGCTCAGCGCAAAGAAAACGTCCTTCTGTTGGCTGTCCCTGATCAGGAAAGTTCCCACGGGTTCGTTCTTGAGCTTGTGATGGGCCTCCTCGACTGTCATGGGCCCCCAGTAGAATCCGCTCTCCTCCAGCATGGACGTGGTCTCGACAATGGTCTTGAAGTCACTCTCGCTCCTGAACGAACGGAAGTGTGTGCGGTTTTCCGGGTGCGAGAGTGGGGCTCGGCGATCCGCTGAAGTGCCTGACGTGTCTTCCACGGCGCCGTGCGCTACCATCCTACAAGGAAGACCAGCCCCTGGCGCTGTCTTCCATAGCGTAGCGTCATAAAGGTCATCTAGGCCAGAATCAGGAAGTCTAAAAAAAAAAGAAAGAGAGAAAACAGGTTATAGTCGGTTGTGATTTCAGATAATTGAACGGCGGCGTAGGGGGAAATAATAATACCGCCGCGTTTCATTTGCAAATATATCAAGAGCTGAAGTTAGTTTCTGTTTCCCTAAGTTTCATGTCTAGAGCCGTCCTGATAACGCTGAAAGTTCCTGTAACGCTGGAAACGGAAAGGATTTGATCTCGAGGCGTAGACAATTCGAATTGAACGGAGGTTTGAACCTTATGAATGAGATCATGAGAAATGGAATATCTGGCCACGCTCTGAGGTTTGCACGGTAGCTGGAGGGCGATATCTATAATTACACTGTCTGAGAAACATTAAGAACTCAACTGCCTCCAGAGCGCTGCAGAAACTTCGAGACATGTCGGAAAAAAAAAAAAACACAGTGCAGGAGTTTCCCAAACACACTCCTAATTACACCTTTAACATGATGGATCACTTTGTTTGTTTATTTATTTAAGTAAGAAATGAAGCATTCGGCACACGGTTAAGAAAGAGAGACCGCAATTATTATTTTTTTAATAACTCAACACACACACACACCAGCAGCAGCAGCAACAGATTAAATGAGGAGAAAGTTAGTGCTGGAAGATCTCACAGCGGCTGAAATTTCATCTCCAGTGTTTATAGACAGGACAGAGTTTAAACCCTGACTGTGTGAGAGCGCAGGGAACAATGAAAGCGTTTCTCTTTAGGAAGGATCTGATCCTCCTCCCAGCCTGAGCTTTGATGATGTTCCTGGAGGCGCTCGGGCTTTTCCAGGAACGCGCAGGAGAACAACGTGTGAACCTTCTCAGGGGGGAACTCTCAACTACAGAGGGAACACTTTAGGTCCGGCGCGATCAGTGAGTTCAGTTTTTTGAATCTGTGCTAAAATCTTGGCACACACACACACACACACGCGCGCACGCGCGCGCGCAGAGCGGATATCTGACATTAATTCTATCCCCGCGTACAGGCGGGTTTTGCGGGGGGGTGAACAAGCAGCACGCGCTCTTACCGTTCAGCACGTCCTGGACCGGACAGCGGGAGACCGGGGAAACATGGCGTCCGCTCGCGCTGGCTCTGAACTCCACACCGCGCGCGCTTAATTCCATTGGCCTGAAGCCCGAGCTCGTGCGTGTCTCAGCGGTACAGATCCTCGCGTGAAGCCAAGCGTTCTGTAATGAAGCTGCGCTTTTATTTAGGCGGCCTTTAGCCCCGCCCCCTCCCTCCCTCCCTCCCTCCCTCTCTCTCTCTCTCTCTCTCTCTCTCTCTCTCTCATACACGCTGTGTTTCCCGGAAAGTTTGCTTTCGCTTTAGCTTTAAGCTCTTCTCTGAAATCGTAAGTTTGTGCTTCAAACCGCAGTGTGTGTACATGTGTGTGTGTGGGGCACACACACACACACACAGTGTGTAAACACGCAAGCCCTGGCTACTATGACGACCCAAATGTATATGTATGTATGTTTTTCTGTGTGTGTGTGTGTGTGTGTGTACAGAATATAGATAAGCACTGCTAGAGGAAAACCTAGATAAATAGATTAAATACTTGACATGGTGTGTGTGTGTGTGTGTGTGTGTGTGTGTGTGTGTGTGTAGATAGAACAGATGGATAATAACTTTTATGCTTTATTTGATTTGATTTTTCCAGCGTTTGAAATCTTAATAATCACATACACCGTGCAACGTGAGTAAATGCAGTAAGTTTGCATACCTATACTGTGCATAGTGTGACCAAAAGTATGTGCACCACGACACGCATGCTTCTCCAAGCAGCTACTACAAGTCCAGATGATGATCTCTGTACAGAATGCTGTACGCATTACACTCTGACCGGACTCGACCCCTGGAGCTGGAGGGTCCTCGGCATCCCGACATCATCGCCCGAGCTCTGTGACGCTCCTGAAGAGCATGTGGCTGCGGGGATTAGTGTTCCTGTGAACGAACGCTCCACCATCCAGCATGCACAGTACAGTAATTCTAATGCTCAGTATACATGCAGGGTGAAAATGCACTCTAAAGGCTGTAGAATTCGTAGTATCACTGGGGTCATGATGAAACCGGTCTCTCCCCATTTAGCTCTTACTGCATTTTCCAGGACGTTGGCAGGGACGACACAGACCTCATAAAGTCCAGATCTCACTCCATGTGATTTAAAAAAAAAACAATTTTTCATGTCGAACAACACAAAGGAGGATGTGTACAGGACAAAGCCTCGACCACTGGAGGACTCAGAGACACGGATTCAGGAGGGTCTCAGCAATATCCCAAACCACCTCCTTCAGTTCCATCCCCGGATGTTTGAGCACACTGGTTGACGCCACCGGGGCCTACGCTGAAATTTAAAGATTTGCTTTCATTTTCCTGTGTAACAAAGTACATGTACAGTTTATTTCAATACATTTGGACTTTATTACTAACTTTTAATGCCTAGTAATGGCATTTGGCAGAGGACCTTATCCTGAGCAACTTACACTTTATTTATTTATTTATTTATTTATTTAATTATACAATTGAGAGCTAAGGGTCTTGCTCAAGGGCCCAACTGTGGCAAATAAGTGATGCTGGGGTTTGAACCTGGGACGTTTTTTTTTTTTATCTCATTATACATCAGAGCAGTTGAAGGTTAGCTGCCTTGCTCATGGGTTGTTGGGGTTCGAACCTGGCCCATAGGCCGATGCCGTAACCCTCTGATCTACCCCCGACCCCTGACACTCCATGAAAGGGGAATGGTCTGCACTGAGATGTTCAATAAGCACGTATGGGTGTGGTGGATTGTAGAGGGGTGCACAAACTTTACTTTTAGCCATACCATGCATGTGCTTCTATGGGATCCTTTGATTGCATAACAGTTCTGTAAACATACGCTGATGTTAAATATTGACAGTTCTTGTGCAAGTGTAAGATTGACCTTTATGCACTTTATCAGTAACGCAATCTAATACGCTTATTAGAAATCTTTATCGTTATGTTTGTTCAGTCTGATGTCTTTAAAGTGTATAGAAACGTTCACTGTGCAGTCTATTGTGGCTCATGTCACCAGGTAGCGCTGCAATGAGAAGAGACCCGCTGTTAGTTTCATTTCTGGACAATAGAGACGTTTAAGCGTTTATGTTCTGCTTTGTGCGCTCAAACCTCTACCTGAACATGGCACGGTGAGGATGAGGTTAATAATGGATTTGGTTGAGGCACACAGTAAGAGGTGTGTATTAGGACATGTATCTGCATGTACTTGGATCTCTTGACAGCTGCTTCTAACAATGATTTCATTGTGAAACTGAAATGCCTTTTACACACACATACACACACACGCACACACACACACACATCTCTAGTTGGTTTGAGTCAAGTTGCCTTACTGCTTATGGCTGCTTTCATTTCTGTACAGTTTCTCAGAAATGCTCATGTTTACCGCATGGTGGGATGGACATTTTTTTTTTCCTCTTTCACATATGGCAGATTAGATTATATCACAGCGAGCATTGCATGAGTAACTGCAGTTCCTCTGAGCATGTGGTTCACTTCTAAGCAACTGGGTCCTTTTGGGGAAATTGGGATTTTTTTTATGTGTATTGCATTTTATATTGCTTTTTTTTTTTTTGTTTTGTTTTGAAAAGATGTATCTAATTAGATGGTTTAGTTGATCACATCTTGGAGTTATTTTACTTTAAAGTTAATCAGTGAAACACAGCATCATAGCCAGCTGTTTTTGCTAAGCTAATTACACTGATGCAAGTGCAGGCCCGTGTGTGTTGGCTCAGTGGTTAGCGCTGTCGGCTCGCACCTCCTGAAGTCTGTGTGTGTAAACTTCGCATCTTTTCCCCATGCTTGCGCTTGGTGGGTTTCCTCCCACGGTTTAAAAGACATGTACGGTAGCCTGATTGGTGTTTCCACTTTGTCATCTGAGTGAGTGTGCGGCGTAGATTGCTAGAAGGTTGGGGTGCTTGGCCACGTTGCCTCATCTTTTCGACAGTGAAATTCATTGTGACGTCGTCAGTCATTGCAGCCAACCATCCTTCAGTGATCAGGGTGTGAATGTGTGAGCGTGATGTTGGTGTAAGGTTAGCGTAGGTTTTTTTTCTTTTTTTTTCGCAAGTTAGGCTTGTTAGATGATGATGACATTATTAGAAAGCTCGGGTTCAGTTCCCACCCAATGCCCAAACACCAGCCACTGGATGCAGCGGCGGACCCAAACCCGGATAAAATGGGCGGGGTTACATCAGAAAGGGCGTCGGTGTAAAACCTGTGTCAAAGTTGCTGTACAGATTGAACCATCAACTGTGGCGACCTCTCGATAAGAGCAGCCGAAAGACTATAAACAACATTATTATTATTATTATTATTTGGTAGTAGTAGTAATAATAATAACCTAAAAAAGTGTGACATACTGTACTGTACATCACAGCTTTTACAGTCACCTTAAACCTGATACATCACAGTTGTGACAATTGTATGCAAAAAATAAATAAATAAAATATGGCTTTCATTTGAATCATGCTTGCATCATCATCATCATCATCATCATTATTATTATTACATTATTAATTATTACTGTTAGTAGTAGTAATAAAAGCATTGTCAATAGTATTTTTCGTGCATGAACATGAACAAGGTTGTGTGGTCACAATAGCCAAGTGCGTGTGTGTGTGTGTGTGTGTGAGAGAGAGAGACATATTTCTGTCTCTTATCATTTCACAGTTGTTTTCCAGGAAAGTGAAAGTGAAAGTGCAGCTGATGTCCTACCAGTAGATGTCGCTGTTTCCCCGAACTGCTCTGATTTCAAATCACACCTTGTCCACTTTTTCCATTTGCATTTGGAAAAAACTCCACTTTGCTGTTATCTGTTCATGCAGTAAGATTTTAATGCCTGTCAATTTCCCTGCCTATGATTTAATGCTGAAATGATGTGTGTGTGTGTGTGTGTGTGTGTGTGTGTGTGTGTGTTAAAGCTCACACCGTGTCACGTCACCTGACTGATACGTTATGATGTGGCGAGGACAGAGCCGATGTTAGTTTCATTTCTGGACAGCAGAGATGTCTAGTGTTTATGTTTTGTTTTGTGTATGGAAGCTCCATGTAAACACGTGACAGTAAACAGACTGTAATTATCACCGAATGTGTTTATTCTCCGTAGTAAATAACAGACCGGCGATTGTGAGCCGAGTATTAGCCTGAGATTGGTTTAGATTATCTGCTCTGAAGTGTTTACTCTTGAGAACAATCTTTCCCAGTGTTTTTGCTTTTTTTTTGTTTTTGTTTTTTGTAAAAATTCAACTCCTAGCTTTGAAGAGAGTATCTCCGTCTGGGAGTCGAAGCCAAGAATAAAGTTGAACTAAACTTTACAGTAAACTTAATTTAATGCGAGTCATAACCGTTTATTGAGTCCAGGTTAAAGCTCACTTTTCCTTTTGGAACCCAGATCAACATCTTGAGTAAAACATCACTGTTACACGTTGAAGTGCTGACGTTGTTGCAGTTTAAGCGTTTACGGTCCGGGTTTCCAAGAAATCGTGTGCGGACTTTCTGGGAATTTTCATCTAAGCGACACAGGAGGATGCTTAAGTAAGAACGCTGTGATGAGAATTAGACGCATTTCTTTGTCTCTGCCCTCAGTCGCTTTCACATTCAAGAACAATTTCCCACAAGTCACATGACCTACCTTGAACTCTTAGACAATGAGCACCACGTGAACGCGCTCCCAGACGGTTTAATCCCAGACTCCTCTTTACTCCGCGCCTTGCTCGATCCAGAGGGAGGACACGGTATGATTTAGGGGCCTTTTGGAGTTTGACCTCAATCTGATCTTGAGCTGCGTTTCTTTTAACTTCACCCTGTGCCTGGAAATTTGTTTGCTATCACTTTCACACCAGCCTCGAGTGTCCTTATGTCTCATCTCATCCTACTGCACTGAGCTGCTTTTACTTTTTATTTCTGTTGATAGATTACAGATCATTTATGGTTGTTGATCAGCGTACGGCAAATTTAAGAAAAAGCTGATCTTTACAGTAAACAGGTCACAGCTAGTAGCAACATGCTTATATGTTAGCTTAACACTTTTAGTCTACTTTAGATACTAGCTTGCTAACTAGTTAGTCACTAAGTTGTTCCATTTCAGTTACAAACAGAAATAAAAAAAAAGCCAGAGTGATTAAATCTAATTAATTAACGTTCGTTTCCTGTTTGGGGTTTTTGCTTTGTGTGAGTGTGTATGTGTGTGTGTGTGTGTGTGTGTGTGTGTGTGTGTCACATCATCTCGATCTTCTGATGTTAGTTACGCAAATTGTGGTTTAATATAACCATGTAATATAACCATTTCCACAAATAATAATAAAGTGTGATTTCTTTTCATTTCTACGGTAAAATTGATTATGACACACTTTTTAAAAAATTGCAAAATTTCTTACGCTAAAAATGAGCCTTTTATTGAAAACACTTTTTAAAAGGGAAACTATTTAATAGTTTTCACAGACAAACAGCCACAGAACTCTTGTGCTTTCTGATTTAAATCTTAAAATCTTAAATCTCAAACGCAGTTCTAGTCTCTAGTGTTGGGTTTTAAATATAACCTTTACATGGTTCCACAAGAGCAACCACAAATGAATATTGTTTCTTAAGAAAAAACAACAACGGTTCTTTACTGGTACATTAAGCACGATTGTCTTCCTTAAATGAGAAACAAAAATGCTTAATTGCAGGGTTTTACTTGGAATTGTGAATAATTACACTAAACAACAATTAGAAAAAAACCTTTAGGGGTTCCGGTTCTGAAGAGTACACAGTCACTCTTACAAAGAAAAACTCCTAAGCAGATGTTGTAATAGATAATTAAGGGTGTTTAGTTTACTTTAAGGTTTTTCTCCCCAGAGTAACAAGAACTTCACAAAGGTTCTAATTTATTTACTTTGAAAAAATGTTTTTTTAAAACTAAAGAAGCACAGATACGTGCCGGCAACAGAGCACAGGTCAACGACGATTTAAATATATCTATGTGCTTATACGGACGTCCTGTCGGTGTGTGTGTTAACGGTGAGGCTTCAGACCTCAAACTGTGTGTTTGGGTTTTCAGATACGTCATGTAGAACAAAAGTGATCATTACTTTTATAATGTGTAAATTTTACCACTACAGGAATATGGGAATGATGTCGCAAAAATGTAGAACTCTGTAGAATGAGCATCATATTATTATTATTATTATTATTATTATTATTATTATTATTATTTTGATCATAGAAACAATTGAAAACAACATTAAAAACGTGATGGTGCGTATCTGTGCTATTTCTTTGCCTGCGTGACCCTTTTTTTTTTTTTTTACATTTTTCTCTCATTCATGTTTGTATAGTCGGTTAAAATGAAATGAAATTCAGTTCATCATTTTGCCTATTTTGTGCTAAAAAAAAGGACACGTCACTCTTTACTGCACAATCCCGAGCCCTGTATATGTTTATTAAAAAATGCAGCAAATAAAATGTTGTGAGCTTTAAGAGCTACGGGCCCGTTGCATGGTTACATAGTTATGAAAAGAGTTTCTCTTAGAACCCATTATGATAGAAAACTGATAGAAAATTGTGTTGTACATTAATTTTTTAACGGTTCCTCCAACTAAAGGGCCTTTAAAGGTTTAAATGTGTTCACAAGACGAACAACAAATGATTATTTTTCATCAAGAACAGAAAAACCTTTTCCAGGGGGACTCATTCTGTAAGACTCCTTATATTTAGTCGACTTGATTATTATTTAATTATGTTTTACTGGAAAGCGTTCTGATATCAAAAGCACTTTGGCGTAAGGTTCTTTAAAGCGGACAGCTGAAGAGATGGTCTGTCTAAAAGACTCTAAGAGTAGGGGAGAAAGAGAGAGAGAGAGAGAGAGAGAGAGAGAGAGCTTGTTTAGTCATTCCTCGTTAACTCATTAACTGGTTAAAGATCATTTCATTACTAGGTAATTCTTATGAAATGGTTCCTCATGGGTTCTTTGGAATAACATTTAAGAGTTCTTTTCTTGATGGTGAAACACTGATGTAGGTTTGTACAACAAATCAAAGAGTATACAGATATGTGTGTATATATATATATATAGAGAGAGAGAGAGAGAGACAGCTAGAGGAAGACGAGTTCAGAGAAACTCAGGTGTGTACAAATAAACATCTTTCCAGGAAATTTTAAAGGTCTTTTAAAGGGAACCTTACAGGAAGTGTCTCTAAACCACATGACCACTTCTGCTGGTCACAGAGTCACAGAGAAAACACTCAACTCGAATCATGACATGACATGCAGTGACTGCGCTCAGAATTCTCTGAAGCTTTACACACACACACACACACACACACACACACACACACACACACACACATTGGAAGACAGGAAGCTGTGATGATTATGCCACTGCAGGAGTTTTATTCTTTTCATTTTTACTAAGAACCTGTTGTTTGTGTGATGATTCATATTTCAGTTCCTTTTTTATCAGGTTAAGGTTTCAGTCGAGGCTAAACATGGAGTTTAAGTCCAAATATAATAAAACTCTTGTGAGTTACTGTTAGCTTTGTGTCTTTGAGTGTTTTACTCCTCTTACACCGCAGCAGCCTGTCTCTGCGTGTTTTTATTTTTCTGTTTTCTGTTACATATAATGAAACACATATATTATAGCAGCTGTACGCAGCCTTCCCTTCACCAGCCTCGCTTTTTTTTCCTCAAAATATAGCTCTTTTTTATTTTTTTATAGAAAAAACAGCCATAATTCTGATCTTATAACCTTCTAACTTCTTTACTTCTGACACCGGAGCTGTTATAGCGAGTGCAGAATATAAACATGTGCGCTGCTTTTAGAGAGAATTGATCAACACCTTCTGACTGATCAGAGCCCAGAGTTCGACAACATCTGGTGTAATATTCATGTGAACTCATTTGACATTTTTCTTTTACAAATATCCATGAATATTTAGCGATTATTCAGTAAATTAAATATTTCCCATGAACATTATTCTCTTTTGGAAATCACAAGAATGCTTCCGATCCAAATGTTCCTGAGCGGTTCTTCTTCTGAGGAACCGTGTTCTGGGCTCGTTATTATACAGAGCAATGTTTCTTCTCTTTCTGTAAATCACTCGGTCATCATCTTCCTGCTTGCTCCTGGAAGATACAGCTGTGTGTTACTGTATAAACACGCCATCATGTGACTCCTGGCTTCTTGTTAGAAATTGCTCTTGTTCTTGTGAGATGAACATTTATGAGAGAGCTCAGGTGTTACAGGGAGACAAACGGGCATTTCATGGGTTCTCTGGACATTTTATGTTTTTACGGCAATAAAAAATGTTGAAATCTGAAATCTTACATCAGAGAGAGACACAAACCAGAGAGCAGTAGAAGGTTAAAAATAAAAAATGCACTTCAATAAGAATAATTTATTTTGTACTGTTTCTATTGATTCTTGTTGAAACATTCACTGTGTTATGAGACTCATTGGATTTTTGAACATCTTGGAAGAAACATTTTTTAAAATATATATATTAGTCTTTTTAAAGATTTTTTGGGAAAGTTAACACTTCTAGCTTTGTTCAGAGAGAGAGAGAGAGAGAGAGAGACTGTTATCATCTTTATGTTCTGATATCAAAACTAAATATTGGCAAATTATGGTGCACATCGCCACCTGCTGGTTGTATAGGGTCTTTTCCTCCAAATCCTCAATCACACTCACACACACACACATATATACACACACACACACACTCACGCCAATTAGTCTAATATCAGAGGTGGAAAGTAATGAATTACATTTACTCTCATTACTGTAATTGAGTAGATTGTTTATGTACTTCTACTTTTTAAAGTAGTTTTTAAAATCTTTAATTTTACTTTTAAGTATGTTTTGTTTAAAGTATTGTACTTCACTACATTTTAAATCATATTCACTACTGAGTAAAAAATAAATGAATGAAAATGAAAAATAATCCAAATAATACAACAGGGAAGGAAAAAAATTGCACCCCGGAGACCCCTGCACTGATTGATTGATGGAGAACAAATGCGCTAAATTCACAAGAACGATGGAGACAAAACAGATGTCAGTGATGCAGACACAGCTGAAAGTGAAATGCCAACTAATTCTTATGATCAAACCCCTGGGCATATTTAAGCGACCACTTTAATTTTAAGCACAACAAAGGGTTAGGTTAGCATGCTGAAGCGGGAATCGAACCCAGACCCTGGAGGAATAAAAAAGTACAGAATAAAAACAACACACACACACATACATATAAAAGACTGCCGATCAGATAGAGTTTAAAACATTCTCCTTATCTAATTTTAATCCCATCTGTTTAAAACTTTGATTGTCATCATCAGGGTCACAATTATTAAAGATATCTTAAAAAAAAATTTATTTTGAAAGTATATTAAATTTATTAGGGGGGGAAAAAATCAGTGTTCATCTTATTTCATCTGGGATAACTTAATGGACAACTTATGACGCGTCGCAGCTGGGATACGTGGAACGTGGGGTGAATCCGTCGCATGGACGAGGGGAGTAGAAGTCGGACTGCGCATGGGTTGATTATCCTGGTTATAGTAAACGGTCCGACGAAACGGGGGGAGAGTTTACGTGAAAGAGTCTTCAAGGGGATGTCCTTCGTGGCGAGCATGACTCGGTCTCCTACACGGTACTTGGGAGCTTTGGTGCGGTGGCGGTCCGCCTGTTTCTTGTAAGAGGAGATGGTTCGTAGTAGAGTTCGCCTAGCGCGTAGCCACGTTTGCCTGCAGCGGCGGACGAAGTGTTGGGCTGACGGGGTCTCCACCTCTAATTCTTGGACTG
>JAOVVA010000026.1:12769176-12787787 GCA_028565275.1 Leiocassis micropogon
AATATGGTGAGTGAAGCGGATATATATATATTTCAGTGTACTGGTTTAACTAATAATGCTTTCTTTTTTGGTTCACCAGGGGGCAGAGCTGGACCACAATGTGTTTTAAAATTATAAAAGTGTTTAAATCCTTTGCATGGAAATGATTTACCTTGCATAATTTATATCTTTGTTAATGTGTTTTAAGGGACTTTTTAGTTGATTTTAGTGACATTCGCTGGCTGTGAGGTGAAATGCAGTTGCAATAACAAAACGGACAAGCCTGAAGACTTGCTTCCTTTACTAATGTTATTATTGTTGTTGTTATTATTATTATCATTATTATCTGTAACAGCTTGTGGCAAACCTAATTTTTTGCCCAGAATACTAAGCAAAAAAATCAAAACCTCCTGAAATTAAATCCAAAAAAGGCAGATTTTTAAAAAATTTTGTGCATGGCAAATTTTTTATTATTTATTTATTTTTTGGTGGGGTGTGGAGGTGAGTGTGTAAGCACTACACTGCACCTTTAATCTTATTATTTGATGCTTGTACTACTTAGAAAGATTTTTTTTCTTTTGATTCAGTAAAGCTGCCCTGTGAAAATGACCACTTTAAAAGTGCTGTATAAATAACATTGAATTGAATGTTTGTTACAAATTATAAGTTGTTATTATTAATTAATTAATAAATAAATTAATTAATTAATTATTTTTCTTTGCAGGGTGCTGAATATTTGGCCGTTGAGCTTCATTGCAGGCAAGCTGTCCACCTGCGTTCAGGCGAGATACAGGACCGATCATTTCCAAACCGTCTTCTCGACCAGAAAAGCCACGACGCACACGGACTTCATGAGGTACGGGATTCGAACCCTGAATCGTCACTTTCCTTGGAGTGTTTTCAGTAGAGTGTTTTGAAAAAAAAAAAGTTTTTCTCTGTCTGCAGGAAGGCGAACATGATTGTGTCCTTCTTTGTGGACATAGCTCTGGGACTGCTGTTGATCTCATGGCTCTACAGAGAGAACCGCATCAGCCAGCTCGCTAACACCTTAGTGCCGGCTGCTGACGTGAGTTCCATGTACATGCACCACTAGCACCCCGCTGGGGGACACAGTTCTACACCTGTGGATTTGTGGATGATATAAACACAAGAGTTTACAGTAGAAACAGTGTGTTTTAGATACTCAGCCGTACACTCTGTGTGTATCGTAAACAGAGAAACTGTTCGGTTTGTTTTCCAGCACGTAGCAAAGGAGCTGCAGGAGCTGCTGGAGTGGCTCATGGGCGCCCCCGCTGGTCTGAAGATGAATCGCGCTTTAGACGAGGTCCTGGGGAGATTCTTCCTCTACCACATTCACCTGTGGATCAGTGAGTGACGGCGTCTCCGCGCTTCAGAGGAAAAAAATAAACACGTTCTGTTTTATTAGTGCTCACTCCACAGAACGGGGCAAATATCTCACATAAATATGATTTAATCAGAATTTATAAATAAAGTCAGACAGACATCAGTTATTTAGTTATTTATCTAGTGTGTGAGGGTTTTTTTTGTGTGTGTGTCCTCAGGTTACATCCGTCTAATGTCTCCCTTTATCGAAATGATCCTGTGGTACGTCGGACTCTCTGCTTGCCTGGGTTTGACCTTCGCTCTGTCTGTGCTGTCGGACATCGTGGCGTTTTTGACCTTCCACATCTACTGCTTTTACGTGTATGGAGCTCGGTAAGACACAACATGATGCTGTCTACACCACTTACTGACGTACAGAGATAATATCGATGGAAAAGTTACAGGAAGTCAAATTCATTTTGGAGACTCGGCTTCTTCTAAAATCATAGGAATATTGTTTAAAAATAACAAAAATAGGTTTCTGGAGAATGTCTAAAATAAGTATCCGGGCAGGTAAGATAAATATTCTACATTTTTTTAAAAAACACATCTTCTGCGCATGTTTGTTTACAATGACATTTCACACTAATTTGTTGTTTAATCATTTAAGGTGAGATCTACCGTCAGTCAGGCTTAGAGAATTATAAATAATACAATGATTTTTATATCAGTTTCAGTATAATAATAGTTATTAAAATTAGCATGGTAATAATAATAAGAATTATAACATGATTATAATAAGATGCTTGTAATTGAGAGGAAATTCTATTTTATCTTATTAAAACTAGAGCTGGCTTCTTTTCCTTCTCCTGAAATACATTTCTAGTACTTGTTTGATTTTCACATGAATATCTCTGAGCTTGTCTTAGAGAAAATACATGATTCTGATTGGTTAATCCTGTTTCGTACCTCAGCAGCTCATAGCCAGTGAAAAGGTCTAATGATTTCTTATGAGCATCGTTATTGTGCACAAATCTCATTATATACTGTACAATGTCTTTGTACACAAACTTTTCTGTAAACATCGTCTCTGTACGAGTCAATACAGACCTGTTACAGTACATATCAGATTATTCATTATATGAATTAAAGCTGAGATCTACTCCTAGTATTGATAGTTTTTATCTGATATATATCTTTTTTACGAGCATGTCATTAATGATCAGTAGTATTCGTGATAAAGCATACAAGAAGATATATACTGTACTGTATATCTTCTTGTATGCTTTATCATGACTGTTATTGATCATTAATGACATGCTCATAACGATCTGTAGCAGTAACGGGTTATAAATCTCTACACATGACTCTGCTTAAAATTATTCAGCATTTCAGCATATAGAAAATCAATCTAAAGCTGATTTTAAGGAAAATACTTCATCGAACTGAGAGACTTACTGTTACCTGCAGCATGTCTCTGATGGATCTTTACAAACTTTTTTTTTTTTTTTTTTTTAAGAACCATCATGCACTGTTTTAAAACTGCAGGAAGAATTTTACTTTATGTTAAAAAATTACACAACATTTTTATCTAAAAATAAATTGGAATACTGGTCTCAATTTAGGTATCATAATTTAGCCTAAATTATTGGATTTCACCGTATTGTTCAAAAGTATGCGCACTCCATGACCATCACATTCATACACAGCTCTGTGCCGAACTGTTGCCGCAATGTTCGAAGCACATGATTAAACTACGAAGCCTAAAACTGTTCCTTTCGTAAAGACACGGCGTGTTAAGAGTCTGTTGGAGTGGAAGAACTCGAGTGTCCTGCACAGAGCCCTGACTGAAACTCAATCACCTCTGGGTTGAACTCGAACTGCAGCCTCATCACCTCGCTCCAACATCCAGTGTGAAGCCTTCAGAGAACGTAAGAGCGTAAAGGGGAATAAATCTGTGACGGGACGTTCGACGAGTCTGATGGTCAAGAGGGGCGCACATACTTTTGTTCATACAGTGTAGAAATTCAAAGTGTCGTACTACATAGGAGAGTTAATAATGAAGATGTGAAGACACACTCAGTGAGAGACGTTTGTCTCCGCAGTCTCTACTTTCTGAAGATCTACGGCCTGTCATCTCTCTGGAGGCTCTTCCGTGGGAAAAAGTGGAACGTCCTGAGACAGCGCGTGGACTCGTGCTCTTACGACCTGGACCAGGTAACACCTCACACACACACACACACACACACACACACCTTTATAATGTGTCACATTAACTTGACAAGAGAAATAAATCCCGTAACCCCGCTTCACACACTGGAGTGTTGTGTTCCTGCACGTCACGCTTGTAGTTTACTTCCTGTTTGTCTTTTACTGTCTTGCAGCTGTTCCTCGGGACTCTGCTCTTCACCGTGCTGCTGTTTCTGCTCCCCACCACTGCGCTGTATTACCTGGTCTTTACTCTGGTGAGTGAAGCGGATCGATGCAGGAGGAAATGTGTGTTTTATTCATGATCTGTTGACGTGCCTGGTGGAGTCGGTGTCCTCACGAGAGTCGCTGTTGTTCTGGTGTGTTCGCAGCTGCGGCTGGTGGTGGTGATGTTCCAGGGTCTGATCCACCTCAGCGTGGACTTCATCAACTCCTTCCCGCTGTTCGCCGTGGGGCTGCGCGTCTGCCGGCCGTATCGACTGGCTGGTGGGTCTCGCTGGTGTCCACACACACACACACACACACTTTAGCATGGTTTTTAGTGGTTTTCCTTTGAATGAACAGCGAGCCTACAGGACGTGTGCAAAACATCCAACAGTGATTTTAGAAAAAAAATTCACAAACTCAGGGTTTTTTTTTTTGTTTTTTTTTTACTGGAACTTTCTTTTTAGACTTATTTTAGTTTATGTTCCCACTGTACACAACATTCACTCGTTAAAATTCATTATTTACTCAGTATTCATTACTCGCGCACTTGTTCATGTTAATTACACACTTATTGTTCATCATAACCTTGTTATTAATTATACATTCAGTCTTCATTAATACACTCATTATTGTCCATCACATGCTGGTTAATATTTATTATACACCTATTAATATTTGTGTTCATTCATTAATATACTTTAAACTCTTATTAATATTCATTAGATACTTTATAATGTTAATTATAAGCACGTCATTTTTTGTTGTACACTTTTTGCATTATTTACTCATTAAATATTCAGTATGTACTCATTATTTATAATATAATCAGTAATGTTGTTAATTATATACACTTGTTAATGTTAATTAGATCTTATCTATTTAACTTATATTACCTAATGTTCACAATACATTTATTAATATTCATTATGCACATTATTTTTTATTACACGTTGGTTAATATCTTGTTTGTTACTAAATATTTATTAATATTTAGTCAAGTCAAAAAACTTTATTTATCCCCACGGGGCAATTTAAGGCACACAGAGTAGTTAGATAAATAATAATAATAAAAAAAAAGCCATCAGTGCAAACACCAAATAAAATAACATGAATAAAATACAGCTGCTTGAATAATGATAAATAAACATCTGTATAAAATATCTGTAAATAAGTATAAACTGTATAAACTGGGGGAAAAAACAAAGTAGCAGTAGAAGAGGAAAGTGGAATAAGGTGAAATGGATAAATTCATAATTATAAACTCATTAACATGCAAACGGCTATAAAACTGTCATTAAGAGTTTAAATGCACCTGGTGCGATTTTAAAAATCGGGTGTGTTTCGTGTCCTCTGTCCTGACCTCCTGAACCTGTGTACAGTGGAGGTGAAACATTGCACACTGTGTGTGTGTGTGTGTGTGTGTGTATTTCAGAGGGAGTGAAATTCCACGTTCTGCATGAAGAACCTGGTGCTCCACTTCACCTGCTGATGGAGGTAACAAACTAACATTAATGTCTGCCTGTCTATCTGTTTATCTATCTATCTATTAGTTATGTGTGTTTGTGTGTGTGTGTGTGTGTGTGTGTGCGCGCAGATTAACCCTCTGCAGTGCGGTTCGGTGCTGCAGTGTTACCGCATCGAGACGTCCGGCTGCTCGTCCAGAGACTCGTGGCTCGCTTTGTGCAAGAAGCTGTTTGTAGGAGAGCTCATTTACCCCTGGAGGCAGAAAAGCACCAAGACTGACTGAAACACACCTGAGACTCTTCTGAGCTCCACTACGTTCACCAACATACCCCCCCCCCAAGCAACCACACATCCACTCTGATGACACGCCCACTCCTCTCTCTCCGCTCGCTGTATGAGATTGCATCGGAGGTGTCTGTGTTTTTTTTGTTTTTTTTTCTGAACTTTGAATGAATGTTCTCCCCTGGTCTGGTGCTGCTTATGGTATTTTAATCCTAGTCTTAGTCTTAATAAATTCTAATACTAAATCCAGATCTTAATTAATTTTCTTATGATTATTAACTTATTGATTTGTTGATGATCATACACTGTTTTCTAACATTCCATTCAGTTGATGAGGTTTAGTTTTTTTTTTTGTTGGTGTATTTTGATGTATGATTAACAAAAATGTTCATAAAAAAAAATTCTTAGGCTTTTCAATGTTTAGATTGAAAATCCTGCAATAATAAAGTAGTGGTGTAGTGACCTGAGGCGAGTTCATCTGAACTGATACTGATTCGTTCACCTGAGTGAGTCGTTTGACCCGAATCATTTGTAAATGAATCATTCGTACTTCAGGCGCGGTTTGCGCTCAGCATCTCGACTTGTGCCATGTCGTTTAATCCTCCTTCTGTTTCTGTGGTGTCACTCTAATTACACACACATTAGCATGTTAATTGATCAGGAGGAATCAGATTGTAAATTTTTTTGTCACTTTAGAATTATTTTTTTTCTAATTTGCATTAAAATACTCTCTTTATAAAGCGCTTACAGAACAGTAGTGTGTTTATTTTAGAGTTAGTGTCTTTAATTGAGAAGGTGTGTGTGTGTGTGTGTGTGTGTGTGTGTTGAAGCATGCTGCATCTGTTAAAGTTTTTAGTTTTAATTCCTGCAGGATTTCCCTCTCTCTCTCTCTGAGTTTCTCATGACTCATTGTATTTATTTTCCACATAAACCTGAACGGTTGTTATATTCGTGATAATATTATTATTATTGTTGTTGTTATTGTTTTATTCTATCCATCCGTTTATCCATTTTCCTTCTGTCTCTTTGTTTCTCTCCCCTCTCTGTATTCGTCTGTCTCTCTGTCAGTCTGCGTATCTGTGTCTGTCTGTCTCTTTGTTTGTATATCTGTCAATTAATCCACCCATCTGTCTAACTGTGTGTGTCATTTTTATCTCTGTCTGTGTATCTGTCGGTCTCTTTTGCTACATCCGTCTTTCTATCTTTGCCTGTTTGTCTGTCTTTCTGTGTGTTATTGAGTGGTGTTCATTGGGAGCATATTTCACCCCTCTCTCCATCTCTGTCTGTGTGTGTCTCTCTCTCTCTTGTCCTTTTCACTCTGATCCTCAGTTCAGTTAACAGCTCTTAACTCGTAGTTTACACTTGCAGCATTGAATTATATAAAAACCCCTTTTTTCTCATGAAGATGATAGAGAGGTGGTGAGACTCCTTTAAGAATTTTTTTTTTTTTTAATGAAGTCATTAAAGCCTTGTGTGTGCATCTGTGTATGTGTGTGTGCGCATGTGTGTGTTTGTTTTACCTCAGACTGCTAATGCTGCAGGCTAAGGTAAAGCAAACAATTGTGCTCCATATGTCCCCTCGTGTCCCATGAGATGCTCACATTTCTCTAATCCAGACACGTTCTGGCCACAAAGACTTCATGCAGCAATTTGCATTTTTAATCTCTTCTCCGGAAAGTCGCTGCTTGTTCATGCTTTAATGTTCCACATGACCTTTTACCTCTTCTGGCCCTTTAACCCTCTCAAGCTGTTGTGTGACAAACGCCTGGATCCCAACAGAAACGAGGAACTCCTTTCTGTAAGCGTGAGCGTGTGTTTGTGTGTGTGTGTGCTTATCACAGAACAGTGTTCTTGTTATTATGAAAGCTGCAGCAGAGCCTCAGATTTCCTCCTCCTGCATTTTCATGTTTTATTTGATATTTAATTCTAATTGCTGTAATGAGTGGATCTGTTCTTCATGTGTATGCTACTGTGTCTGACCTCTAAAGGTCTAAATGTGTCCGTCCATCTGTCTGTTTAACCGTTTTTGTCTAACTGTTTGTCTGTCTGTCTCTGTCTGTATGTGATCTCTCTCTCTCTCTCTGACGTTCAGAAGTTCAGTTTTATTGGCATAAATGTAAAAAAATATATATGTTTGCCCAAGAAATTGTAGAATTTTGATTACATTATAAATAACATCCATCTGCATTTATAAACCTATAAAGATAATAAACATATGAAAAAACTAGATGTACCTGTTCACGTGGAATTTAACTGCACACCCATAAGCACGTTCTATAAAATGTACAGCACAATCTGTTTAATTTTAAAATGAACTTATGATTTTTTTCAAGGTCGATTGTTTTTGATATAACAGCGTCCTTTACATGTAAATTATAAAGTAGCATATCTTCTCTTCCTGTGGGCCGGGTGTGATGAAACTAAGCCTATCTGTTACCTCAAGCTCGGCAAAATACACCTGTGAAAACCACATTAACATTCGTTCAGTAGCTTTTGTGTGATGCATAAACAAACAAACAGACAAACAAAAATTCAATAAAAAAAACATCTTGATGTGTCCTATTACTCATCCTACTGTACATCTTGCTCATCTTACCCCCCAAATTATTTTTTTGTAAATATATTCAATGTACAGACACACTACTTTACAGTTTTATTATATGTATAGATGAAAGAATATCATTGTAGGTAAACAATACCAAAACAACAACAAAAACGATCAAGTATCTGAATAATAGTGATATTAAATTCTAGTTAGTTGGAGTTATTCTCTCTCTATCTGTCTTTATGTCTCTCTATCTCTTTAAGATGAGATATAATATTTGTGTGCCAGTTTTAAATCCAACCATTCGACTCGATTAATTTAAGAGTCGACTCATGACTCATTGTATTTATTTTCCACCTAAACCTGAACGGTTGTTATATTCGTTATATTATTATTATTGTTGTTGTTGTTATTGTTGTTATTGTTGTTATTTAGATTGCAAATGTGTCTCGAAATCTTTTTGTTTTCACCTTATAATAAACAATAACACACTGCGATGCAGACGGATCCTCTTTAGTGACTCGTTCTCACTGATTCATGATTCATACACACATCTCAGAAACAAACACGCCTCTCATCGTTCACAATTTCCCACCAACGATAAGAAAACTAGTAGAATTTGGTCAGCTCTTTAACTGAAATAAACATTAACCAACAGGAAACTGCAACAAACGAGCAGCTCTACACTGAAATACAAATGATTCACACGCGAGTCGGCTCTTTGTGTAAAAGAATTGTTTGAAGTGAATCGACTCCTGGGTGAATCCGAATCGAACAGACTGACAGTGTAGGCGCAGACACACAGACCTGAGCGACGGGAATCCTCACAGTTAAACTGGACGTTTCGGAGGTTTAATAACACGAATAGCGGAATCTCTGAAATACATGTTGGATATTTTATCGGACTCCAGATGAGAGGTTTTTTTTTTTTGGATATTCTTCTTTAAAAATTCCGAGTTTTTTTATGTTCGTTGCTGAGAACTCAACTAACGCTAGCAGTATTAGCAGGCTAAGGTAGTTTATGCTAAGCTAATATTCCGTAAACAGGCTGCGGATGAGCAACTGTTCGCTATGTGTTTCTTCAAATATTTTTTTTTATAGTTTAAAAAAATCCTAAAATTAATATTTCTTTTTCCTGCAGTGAGTGGACTGCACTGAGGTAGGCTTTAAATGTCTCGCGCGTTTATTCATTTTTGACAGCTAGCGTTAGTTAGCAAGCTAATGCGATATTAGCATCGCTACAGCGCAACAATTAACAAAATATATACCTTTTATTTCCTCGAAAGTGAATTCTGGCTTGTTTTTCCAAACATATATAGATATTTAATATTCGTGTTCTTTGTTCTGAACGAGCTTTGTTATTTTGTGAAATGCGTTTAGCTAGCACACAATGCTTAGCGAGTGATGCTAACTGATTAGCACTCAGACTGTCTTTTTATCTCCTCAGTGTTTAAACCTCTCACAAATTACTTCGAGTGTTTTGGATTAAAAAAAAAATCAATATAAGAGCGGGAGTCTGATGTGAGCTAGCCGGTGTAGCTAGCCTGGACGCTGTGGGTCCTGGATGAATTTATTCGCTTTTATGAGACTAAGTGAACTGCTGGAGCTTGTGGCTCTGATGTGAGCAGGATGGGCTCTCAGGGCAGCCCGGTGAAGAGCTACGACTACCTGCTGAAGTTCCTGCTGGTGGGAGACAGTGATGTGGGGAAAGGAGAGATCCTGGACAGCCTGCAGGACGGATCTGCGGAGAGTCCATACGCATACAGCAGCGGTGAGTCCAGCATCAGGGGCTATACACACACACACACACACACACACACAAATATACTAACCACCTCCATCAGGGGTTATACACATCAGCGCTATATATATATATATACGCGCACACACTGCATCACCCCATCAGGGTTTATACACACACACATGCACACAGTAATCAACCACCAGGGTTTACATACACACTTATCACCTCTGTCAGGGTTTATATACACACACACACACACACTAATAACCCCATCAGGGATTATACACACACACTAATAACCCCATCAGGGTTTACACACACGCTTATCACTTCAGGTGGTATATTCACACACACACACACACACACAAATCACCTCTGTTAAAGGTCCTACACACGCACATACATCACCTCTGTTAAGGGTCGCACATACGCCCACACACTGCTCACCTCCGTCAGGGGTTACATACACACACATATACATACACACACTAATCACCTTCATCAGGGATTGTACACACACACGCTGATCATGCTCTCTACAAGTCCAACACCTCTATCAGGGGTTACACTTTTATACACAATGTATTCTCTCTTTCTCTCTCTCTCTCTCTCTCTCTCTCTCTTTATACAAAAGTCCAGCACCAGTGTCAGGGATTTTCTTCTGTACCAAAGTCATGTTCTCTACAAGTCCAGCACCACCCTCGGGTTCATTTCTGCATGCAAAACACACCTGCACCACCCTCAGGTGTAGCCTCTGTACACAAATTATGTTCTCAACAGGGCCAGCACCACCCTCTGGGGTTATGCATACCCAAATCATGCTCTCTCCAGCACCACTGTCAGAGCTTACTCCTACACAGAGATCACAGTCCCCACCAGTCCAGGAGAGCAACCATGGTTACCTTTATACACAGTACACTCTCTCTAAAAATGCAGCATCATGGATTACTTCTATACCAAAATCACTTTTTGTCCAAAAGTCTAACATCTTTTGTTACAGCTTACTGCTACACACTGATCATACTCACCAGTAGGTTGTAAGTTCCAGTCCAGCACCACCATCAGGGGTTACTTTTATGTGCAAATCACACTCTCCACCAATCCAGCTCACAGCCCCCCCCCCTTCCCCCCACACACACTCAGAATAAACACATTCGTAATGTTTCAAGGTAGCTTTTTATCCCTCTCGTTTATAACCCCCCCCACCCCCCATCCCAAATTCTTGTCTGTGGTCCAGCTGGAAAAATGCCGATGTTTTCCTTTAGACAGCGGTCATATTTTCCAGATCTCAGTCTGCAGAGCGGTGACGGAGAAAATGCAGCGGCTTGGACGCTAATATTAAACCAAATGTGGTTACTTTTTTTTCGTGTGTGTGTATCAAGTAAGTTTTTCTGAGACTAGGACGTTAGAATGTTTTCGAAAGAATGAAGCTCAGGACGTTGTCTCCTTGAAAATAACCACCATCGTGTGCTGATGGTTTCAGGGTGTTATCTAATCTGATGTGTTTGTTGTTGATGAACGTTTGCGTAACACGCTTCAGCGCGCTGTAGTCTTGTGGGCTTCCTTTGAACACGAGTTATATTCTATTTAATATAACTATTAAAAAAAGAAAAACATATGATGATGGAAAAAGTAAAAAATATACTTCTCATGAAAAGAAGTGGTTTAAAATGGGAAAAAAATCTAATATTTAATTAATTCTTTTAATAAATAACCAAATGAATATGACACTTTAAACTTGCCTTAGACATTTCCACCATTCGATCAGCTGTACTCGTGTAATGAAAACAAAAGAATGAAACAAACACAAATGTGAATCTGTATCTCCAGCGTATCTGAGCCGTTCGATCACATGACGTTGATATTCTGATAAATGTTGTCATGATACATTTTCTGAAATGTTGCAGGTATTAACATTAAGTTAATTATAGTATTATAATTTCTTCTGTGGCTTCGGCCACCAGAGCCGCCAGTGTTAATCTGTGTTAAATTCAGATTTTAATGTCAAATCTGTCGATGTGACACCCAAGTCCGTGTCGTCATAAACCAAGCTGTACAGGAATTCAGCCCGCACTACAGAACCTCGCCGGCGTTCCCGATACAGAGGAGAAGCGTTTTCTGCAGGAAGTACCTGTAGACTGTGACTTCCTCCAAAATCTTAGCACTGCCTAATGTTTTTCGATGTTTCTGATTGTCAGTGTTTTGCTAAAATGTTGAAAGGCTTTTAAGAGGAAGTGACCCACCTCTCTCTCTCTCTCTCTCTCTCTCTCTCTCTCTCTCTCTCTCATTATCTCTCTCACATACACACACACACACTCTCTCTGTCTCTTTGTGCATATGCTTGTGTGTAGTGACTTCTCTCAGATGGCTTTAATGAGTGGGATGTTGGAAAGCATTTTTCTCACCACCTCATCTCTGTCCAAACCCTGGAAAATCACAGAGAGAGTGAGAGAGAGATCTGATCCAAACCCCAGAGTCTTCATTAAACTCTGCAGTGTACCGCTGGTGTGTTTACACTCTGAGCCTTTCTCAGCACTACCCTGTTTCTGCGTGGCTCAAAAAGCTCGGGTGTAAATATTTAAAGAGTCGAGCTGCTGTGAGGAACGCAGGCGGATCTCGCTCAGCTACCGAGCGATACCGAGATTCCGACCGAGTCACGAACGATAACGGGTCAGGGTCCAGTTCCAGCAGGTTCAGTCTCTAGTGAAACGTACTGACGTCAAGCTCTGGATTCTGATTCGTCGGAAAGCGTTCAATCTCAGGTTTATATCAACCCCCTCGTTTCAGTTATCGTGCCTTATGGTTACTATAGCAACAACTTATTCACAGGTCTCGTACAGCTAATTATACAAGATTTAGGGAAGGAGTCTCCAGTGTCAGCAATAAAGCAGAGCAGTTTTAGCACTTTTGCAGACAAAAGACAGACAGGCTGTGTATTAATGCTGAGTATGTCTTACTCTCATCAACATCAGAATAGACGATCAGTCAGGACGCAGGATGGAGCAGCTCTGCAGCGTGCGAAGATAAAAATAAAAAATAAAACGGCGTTGCGATTTCGATTGTTTCTCCAGAGGAGCGGAGACCGAGCCGCTAATTACAGCGTGACGTCCTCACTTCCTCAGCAGCACAGAGGGAAGCTGAGACCAGACAGAACGAACCACATCTCTAAACAGACGTGGCGTGATGGTTGTTGTTTAGGCCCCAAAACATTGAACAGCAAAATAGTTCCCATGGCAACGGGCACTGACACACAAGCAACCCACCTTCTCTCCGTTTAAAAGCAGCTGTTTAGAATAAGAACGAGCACGCAGAGAGTTTAGGAGACGTGAAGTGTGAGACTTGAGGACCCGCAGAAAGCCTGGAGGTTCAGAAAGCCTCATCAAAGCTTTACGAAACCCCTCGAAGAACCATCTGCTATCTCTCTCTTTCTCCCTCCGAGGCTCGTTCTGCTTTAAAGCACGTCTCAGTTCCTGTCTGGACGTAAACCAACGCCAACTCGGAAGCCGAGGATGTCAAGCAGGAGATGGTCTGTGGTGAAGGATTCACTCTGTGTGTGTGTGTATGTGTGTGTGTGTGTGTATGTGTGTGTGTGTGTGTGTATGTGTGCGTGTGTGTATGTATGCGTGTGTGTGTATGTGTATGTGTGTGTATGTGTATGTGTGTGTGTGTGTATGTGTATGTGTGTATATGTGTGTGTGTGTATATGTGTGTGTGTGTGTCTGAGGCGATCCAGAAAGTAAGACACTGTCACAGCCCTGTTCCTGTTCTGTTAGAAGTGATTAAGTAAGACACGTCGGTCATTAGTGAGGACATGAAGATTCAAAGCAGGCTGGAGCAGTTGTTGGGTTTGTCCTCAATCACAAGCGGTGATTTAAACACGACAGATCAGATGCAGGTTCCAATTTCTGCTGCGTGACCGTGTTTCGTATAAACCCACACCGTAATCCCGGGGTGCGTTAACAGCGAGTCGCTTTAGCAACTCAGATCAGATTATATAAGTGACTTAAAGACGAGATCCAAACTGACTGATTTGGGATCGATTCACAGGAAGGGGTTAAGACTGATAAGATTAGCCTTAGAGTGTTTGGGGAGAGGGTTTCGAGCATCACACACTCCCGGGATGCTGCAGCACTTCTGTGTTTGTGTTAACCAGCTCAGCTGAATCATTAAAAATCCTGACAATGTGTTTTTTATTTTCCATTTAGGAATCGACTACAAGACGACCACGATCCTGCTGGACGGACGGCGCGTGAAGCTGGAGCTGTGGTAAGTGTGTTAAACAGAACATAGTGTGTTCTCTCTCTCATACACAAACACACACATACACACACACACTTCAGATCAGTAGTGACATACTGTAGGTCTAATACAGTACGCTGTAAATATGAAATGAACAGATGTTTTTGTTCCCTTCTATTTTTCAATTGGGACAATTGAATAATAAAGTGGGCGTCACCAGTGAGAAAATGTCATGTCAGTTTCGAGAAGTGTTTAAAACTTCTGTAAATGCTAACAAGGTGGCCGTGAGTTGTTTTTTTTTAATTATTATTAAAACCATTACACTCGCTCATGATCTCCAGAGTCTCAGAGACGCCTCTCCAGTAAACAGTATTTAATTTAGGATTCAGTAATTAGCAGCAGCTGAGACCGTTTCTCATCAGAGGAAATAATAATACAAAACAGATAACTTTTTTTTTTCCCCCAAATATTTTGCAACTTGAAACATCGTGATCGTTGTTACAGCTGATCGTCTACACTCTCGTTGCTTATCAGCTATTTTTCTGTCCACCTGCCCAGTCTCCGCCCATCAACCATGCCCAGTCTCCGCAAATCACAAATTCTTAAGTCTTACTGTGCTTTTTTTTTTTTTAGTACACACACACACACACACACACACACTTGTCAGAGCTCTATTGCTCCTTCACCCGTCTCCTTGCTAAACGTCGGTCCAGCGCTTTAGAGATTCTGAGCGATGGTTTGAGCGGTTTAAAGCTCTTAGTCGTGATAGAGAGACGAGATGGACGTCCTGTCAGACTGCAGCTACAATTAGACTTCCACGTCCCCATCAATCCTGCAGGAGACCAGGAGGCGGGGCTTCGTCTCTGTGGCGGCACTTTAATATAAACCGGGGTGTGTGTTAATGTTCAGGATGGAAGAGGAACAGCGCGGCCTTCCTGTTAATGATGAGTCAGGCTCTGGAGAAGGAAGAGTGGAAAAGTGATGTATGTGTAGTGCACTGGAAGTGTGTGTGTGTGTGTGTGTTGCTCTGTAAGCCATTAGAGCTGTGCACTACAGACACAGTGCTACAAAGAGACAGTGTAGTGTTAAACCTGCGTCACTCAACACCACAATCGCTGCATGAACATCTTGTTTTTAAAGATGACAATGCAAAAGTTTACACACCCTCAGAGCAAGAACATGTATATAGGAGTTCACCTTATATCAGATTTTTTTTGTTGTTGTCCTGGTTAAGTGTTCAACAGGGATTTATACGTCCTTTAACAGAGTAGAGTGTTAACGTAATGACCACTAATGTTAGGAGACATGTTTGTAATGGTCCCATCACAGTGGAGTGAGGAGTTTACGTGTGTGTGTGTGTGAGAGAGAGAGAGAGAGAAGCATGCGGGTGTGTCTGGTTCTCTGTTTCACAGTAAACATAAGTGTTGTGTGTGCATGCACACATTTTACATGCTGCACATCAGGTGTGTGTTTTTTCTGTGTGTGTGTGTGTGTGGAGTCCCAGTGTGATCTCAGAGGCTGTTAAACCAGTTTTTCGTGGCCGTGACTAACACGAGTCACTTTATTATTTTAATTTTTATTTTTTTTATTTTTTTTATAAACCCAACAGCTCTGTGTAGATCCAGAACATTCTGTCACCGTCATGAAGGTGAACAAAAGGAGAAAAGGTTGTGGCAGTGTTTCATGCCCTGACATGTCTTTCTCTGTCTGTGTGTGTGTTTGTTTACAGGGACACGTCGGGCCAAGGCCGCTTCTGTACCATTTTCCGGTCCTACTCCAGAGGTGCACAGGTGAGGGACCCGGCGTTCATCACACCTCACAGGCGCAGTGGAGAAATAAACATTAGTTAAAACACAATTGAGCAAGACGACATCATCTTCCTCTCTCTCTCTTCAGCCGTCTATCAAAAGAACCTGCATACAACAGCAGTGGAGTCAGTTAGTAAACACACTGCGCGTGTGGTTGTGTTTATTTAATAACGTATTTCTCAGTATCGGAGTTCATTATTCAGAACCTCATTAACTGTACGGTGAAAAGATTCCACACCTGGTTTACTCTCATCTTTACACCGCGTGGCTGAGAGGTCTGGATCCACAGACTAAGGAGCAAATGCTGTAAAATTCTCTAGTACCCCTTTTCCACCAAAGTGTACCAGGTCATGTCTGGTGCGAGTGCTGGTTTAAAAGCGAACTTCCAATGAGGTTTTGTTTTTTTTCCATGGCCTCGAGAGATGTGTCGTTAGGTCACGTATACGACCGTGTACATCTGTACTTTCCCAGCGATGCTAGTGACAAGCACAACAACGACGAACTTTAACATGGCTTTGTGAGTCTACTTCGGGATTAAACCATTACTAGAAAGCATCTGTGCTGCCCTTTTAATTACATTTTTTGAGAGTCCATTTGTCTTTATCTTTTGCAGTAAGTACAACACTACCCTTCACATGACTACACTAGTCCGGTTTAAAGATGGCGGATCATGTTTTTGGTTGTGATAAGCCCGCCTCCAGCTCTGATGTAAGCAGTTCTTTGTTCTAGCCCAGGAAAGTGTCTGTGCCGCCATTGAACCGGTTTTTCTGTCTGAGGGCCGGTGTGCTTTGGCCATCTGAAAACAAACAAAGAACTGGTTTGAAACCGGGCGCCGGCTCAGAGCTAGCTCTGAAACCGCCTTGATTGAAAAGGGGTACATGTGAATTCTGTCTTACAGACAAGTGCAAGTTTCTTTTTCGTCTTCTGGTGTTATTTTTAAAAGCCGTCTGGGTCTAAAGTAAAAAAAAAAAAAGTGCCTCTGGATCTGGACCTTTAGACCGACCCTGTACGAATGACCTTTATTTAATGTTACAAATGTTTTCCATTTTACGCTCGTAGTTTGCGTACGACGATGACCCTTAACAAACATCACACTTTACTCATCGTTTGATCCTCAGACAGCTTCATCAGCATTTCCTCCTGTCAGCTTTAGTGTGTAAAAAAGAGCGGTTTTCACCTCGCACCTCAGTTTATTGAGCTAAATGTTTTCATTACATTGATTCAGTGACGTATTGTGTTTTTTTTTTTTCTGTGTAGCAGTTAATGTTGGTTAAATGTTGCAGTTCTTCTATAATCCTACAGGTGATGCTCTAAATTATCCATACATTGAGTGTTAGTACAGTATCCTGTGTGGTAGGAGTGAATTATTTAAGTTTGTTTAAAAAGTGTAATAAAATGACAATGTTAAATAAAGTAATATTGAATCAGGACATTTATAAACTCGTGATACAAATCAAATCAGCACGTATATGTCATGATAATATCATATCGGGACATTTACGCTATGATGTAATGGTGATTCCCGCCTCTTAGAAACATCATTTTTAATCCTGTCATGTGAAATCTATCAGTGATGTGTGAATGTGTAACTTATAACAAATAATTCCATCTTCCTGTTTTTTGTCCTGTTCAGGGCATCCTGTTGGTGTATGACATCACTAACCGCTGGTCCTTTGATGGGATTGACCGCTGGATTCGAGAGATAGATGAGGTGAGAAGCTGAAAGTTGAAGCAACTTGGAGAACATGTTGCCCAAATGAATTAGACAGATAAACAAATAAACAGAGAACATAGCGTTTTAGTGTTTATAAAGTTTAAAGTAAAACTATACAAGTCATTGAGGTTAGGTTGCCCTTCAGTGATCAGGAATTTAAACCATTTTGATTATGTTATTGAAAGATGACAGGTTTACAGAGTAAATTCACGAGAGTATAACCAGTTACACATCACAGACATTACAGAAGAGAATTTCTTTCCACCATGTGGCTTCCTCGGTATGAGTTATGAGTCTCTTACACTTGAGTATATTTTCAAGCACCTTTAAGTCGATTCACTTTGAAGCAAAAATGAAAATAAGCCACGTGGTGTAGTTTAGTTTTTAGATTAGAATTTTAATCATGCACTGCTGATGAGTCAGGCTGTCCTGTGCTTACTCCGGCCTTCACTCGTAGAGCAGTTCAGTGGATTATTGCGATTTAAAGTTCTTTTATTGGTCGATTTGATTCACTACAGTGGTGGATCAGTTTTTAATTAGAAATTCACACTTGTAAATAATATTTGGAAACTTGCTCTCAAATTGGCAAATTTTCTTGAAAAAATCTCCAGCTTTTGCAGAAAATACAAACCACTTCCATCTTTTGCCGACTGGTTTTGCAAGATTATCATTTCTTCTTCTTTCATGTGTAATGAGCAGTTGGTGCAATACCGCCACCTAATGGAGTGAAGTGTGGAGCAGGAAAAAAATATGGCTTTGTTACAGACATGAAGTTACACAAAAATGCAGTGTTTATTAAATACTACTAGCATTGTTACCTTCAAAATCTGTAAGAAATATTGTTGTTTGAGACAAACATTATTGCTGTTGAATCGAAAATTTGCAACGCTCAAAAATGAATCAACGTCTGATTCACAGCTCTACTCACTAGTGTGTGTTTGTGCTGCTCTTATGTGCATAAGTAGAACAGATAGCACGCACACAGCAATTCCTAAACGCTCAGCCCTTCCTGTTGCAGTACTGTGAGTGTGTGTGAGTGTGTGTGAGTGTGTGTGAGTGTGTGTGAGTGTGTGTGAGTGTGTGTGAGTGTGTGTGAGT
>JAOVVA010000026.1:12805057-12822032 GCA_028565275.1 Leiocassis micropogon
TATTACTCCACTATACCTACAAGTAAAATATTTACCATGAAGAAATATAATTTCTCCCAAAAACAATTATTGATCTGTTTACTGATGTTTGACTGCTATTATTTTGAACACTACTGTATATGTGTGTGTGTTTGTGTGTGTGTGTGTGTGTGTGTTAAATCTCCAGGACCAGGTTTGAGACCCTGTGCTCTAAAGAGTGGAGGAGAAAACCTACTGCTAATAAACCAACTGATATAGCATTAACAGCATTAACAGGACTAAAGCACATAGCATTAACAGGACTTCTGGATTTTTAAAACCCTTTCATTTCATTTATTTTTGTTTGTTTGTTCTGGGCAGCAGACAGACAGAATGGGAAACAAATCAAAAGAAGATGTTTAAACAATAGACTTAGGGATTAAATAAAATATTTAAAGCTGTGGAATAACAGTGTCCTGTTTCAGTGTTGGTCTGTCTCAGGTGCATGACATCTAAGGGGAAGACCACATGGGCCACAATGATTAAGGACAAATGTCCAGACAGCACAAACCTTCAGATCCAGTACTTTTTCTATGAGTAAAATCCAGTGGATCATCAGTACAGTGTCTTTATTTAAAACACACATACTGTATAGTCTTCAACCATGTTACAAACAAACTAACTAGTTTAATTGTAATTTTAAAGTATTTAGTATAGTTTTATAATTTGATTTATTTTGTATTTGATAAAGTAAATTTGGTTGCCAAAGCCTGACAATTAAAACTATTAATATACTAATTAATCAATTAAGTAGTTAATTATTTAGGTTATTATTCTTATCGTATCCTGCGTGGATGGAAGGAATTATCTGCCAAGTTTGTTTCAAATTGTAACAAGATCTGAAAGAATTTTAATATCAAATCCAGATGTTCATAAAATCATGATGCTTAAAGAATCACAATAAAATCAAATCAGCACCTGGTACTGTGATAACATTGTGAAAAAAAAGGCATTTGGACCTCCTCCTACCTCCAGACGGTGTAGGCCACCAGGGAGAGCACTCCTGCGAACGAGGGGAAAAACAGGAGCGCTATGTACACCGTCTGCATCTGAGCCGCTCTGCCGGTCTGCCTCGGGGGCTGGCAGTTCATACTCAAACTGACCTGTGTGTCAGAGCCGAAAACACAGGGTCAAGGTTCACACACACACACACACACACACACACACGGCATACTAAAAGGACAATGACATACCCTTTTTAGGTAAAAGATAATAAAGAGCTTAATGACTTGGATGATGGGAAGCAGCGGAGAGAAGTAGATCCCAATCCTGCAATAAGGAAACAAAATTTTAGGCCTGATGTAATCTAATGCGGAACTGTTTAACACTCCCGACGCAGCGGTGACGATTATAACATACCACGCTAGTGTCTGAGCGTAGATAAGATTGAGAACGTTTGTGGCGATATCAAACTCGGGAACGCCGAGACTCAGGATGCATTTCGTTCCGATTATGCTGTGAAAATAAAATATAACAATGATAATGTGTATAGCACATCTACATTCTAATCTAACCGATTTAATAACTAACAGACCCTGAATAAGCAGCTTATTCTGAAGGACTGGACTTACTTTCGAAGGAACTCTCCAAAGAATGAGCCGAAGAGGCAGAAGACGAAGTCGACTAGAACCAGACGATAGACACTTTGACCCACGAATGATTCCCAGCACTAAAAAAAAAGTGAAAGAAAAATTTCTCTAGCACCAGAAAAAAAACATTCCACTGTAACTGTGTATAAAGTCTGAATAGAATAAAACATAAAAGATGAGGCAGAGGCAAAAAAAACAAACAAACAAAAAAAACACTGTGACCCTGGGTATGATAAAAATAACTGCAGTAATTATTAAAAGACAAAACATAAACCTAAGAAACATCTGACTGATACAAAGATTCCTATAATAACATACGGTGCAAGAGAGAAATGTTTGCCTGGTTACAGTACGTCTAGGATATATTTAGTCGGCCTGTCTACAATCCTGTTTCGTGCCTTATTATGTTCTCATTGTGAATCGTAGACATCCTCATATACCCCATCTTTAGTTTAACAGTGCTCCTTCTGTAAGATCTGAACACAGCTCATGGGCGATAGCGTCTTAGCTAACAGGTGAGGAATACATTCTAGTGCATGTGTACACAGTTCCAATTTACCACCAGATTCAGCCTTACTGTTAAAATCACTTCCGCAATATAACGATTTAATCCAAATTTTTTTAATCCCTAAATTTAAGACTTACTGAGGCGGTATTGGAAACTTCTTTAACCCAGTAGTAACACAGTATTCCCAGGATGGACAGCTTCAGCAGGACGTTTCTGAGAAGTTACATTAAAAGAAAAATAAACACTCGGGTTACTTGGTTATTGCAAAAGTGACTTACATTTTATAAATGCAAATGTAATTCTATATTATATTATATCATATTATATTAACATAATGGACAATTACATAACAGGACATAGTAATTGAGTAATGACAGAGCTGTCAGACTTATACAGTGGATAATTAAAGAGCTGCCATCGGCTTTGATCCCATTTACGGCTACGTAAGGTCTTTTACGCTAAGTTACGAACGACTGACCTCATGATACCGATGTAGATGTTGATGCGGGGGTTGGGGTAGTGCTCCATTTTGTTAATGAGTGAGAAGATGAGCGGGATGATCAGGTTGATGAGGGACACAACGAAAGGCAGGATCAGCGTAGATGCCTCTGCGTTTATATTGTCCGAGAACATGGAAATGCCTGGCACCTGGGGGGAAAATCTGTGCTTCTGAAACCTTTTTAAGTTGTTTGTGCAACAAGTAAAAATAAGAAAGCAGGCACGTGTTAAGCAAACAACTTAAAAAGATTCAAAAGCATCCAACAGCGTGTCAATGTGTCGGCTTGAAATGCATTTTGCATTGATTAAAGAATTGGGAAATTGAAGAACCCAGGAATTGTTTCCATCCTAGCTTGCACTAAAGATCACTGTATGGGGCTATTTGTTCACCTTCACTCTATATAAATTCTTTTTTTTCTGAAATCCAAAGTTATGTCGATAATTTAATGACATCTTTAAATACTACTACACCTTAAAACATTTTTGAAGTTCGTGACATACATGTACTCACGGCAGCTTTTTCTCAAATACAACAAAAAATAGACTATTTTTTTCTTCTGCAAACATACTCCTAATCTTTGCAAGAGGACCAGATTAAATTCATTAAATTCTAATCGAACAGGTATCAGGTCAGTGGCAAATCTATCATATACTATAACTACTATATATCAGCACAGATATAACACAGACAGCTTGACAGGTGAGTATGGACATTAAGTTACAAGACACTAAGCTAACTTTAAGAAAAATTCATAACTGAACAACGAGTTAACTCTGGTGTTCAGCCTTACAAAGCTGCTTCTGTGGTAAAGAGGTGCTGACAGGTAAAATAAATTACGCACCACTTATATTATTCCTATTATAAATGAAAGTATTACACAGACTTTATCATCATTTAGTTTCATGAGAACTCTGGATCAACAGAACTTCTGTATCACTGTCATTAAATAGGAAGTCATAGATTACATGCATCTACAGTATATGGTAATTATCTTTATCTTAATTGAAAACTTTTCTCTGTACCGTATAATATATGACCATCAGATTCCCACATACTGTTTTTCAATGTGTGTGGCCTAAACATGAAGTAAAATCTCACTAGGTCGCTCTGGTGTGACTGCAGGAAGTAAATGGATGCACAGGAGCCGAGGGCGAGGCTGACACACAGCGTCCACGCCAGGAGATAAAGCGCGAGACGCTTCACAACGCTGGACGCAGACTCTGTGGCTTTTCTCTGCAGCCGCTCAGATAGAGTCTCCTGCAGAAAACAGATGAGAATCAGATCCCAAAACTGACACAGCACTCCTGAGAGCCTCTTTTCTGTCCTGTCTCACACATTGTGTTGGATTACGCTTGTTTCATGCATCGTAAAAAAAAATGTTTTCAAACGATATCGCCACCATATCTCTGACCTGTACAACTCATTCAGCCTGGTTACTCATAAATAAGATCTTAAGTGGTCATGTGATGTAACAGTACCAGGAACAGGATAATAACAGGTCATATAAGCGTGAATGTTTAGAGCACACAATGCCGTGTGTGACGTTTGTTCCCACCTGTTTGCTGTTACCTGAGACCTGTTTTTGTTTTATCTGTGTACTGTGTTTTCCTAGTTCTATGTCAAAAAGGATTTTCAGACCTGCCTCGTTAAACATCATGTATAACCATGACCTTGGCACCTTGTTAGATTTATACAATCCTACTGGATCAGACCTTTAACTGGATGCCCAGGTTGTTCTTGTGGTTCTGGATGGCCTTCTCATTAACCACGTTGAAGTCCCAGCTGCACAAAAGACGCCATGCTCCGCCGTAAGTGGGGCCAGACACCAACACAAAATTCTTCTGGAAGGATCTGGCCATGCTAAGGGCACAGAAAATACAGCCAGGTGTCACCACACAGCTGAGAGGGTCTGTTTGAGTGGTTTGTTTGCATGTTGCATTAGCGCTGCTAATAAACCATCAGGTGTATTTTATAGAGACTTTAGAGCTCCTGGTAATTTTCATCACAGGACACGATCAGGCATGTTTTCACACCACATCACCTGTAAATAAGCGACACTCCACAAATCACCAGGTAAGCTGCAGTGGTGAAGAAATAAGCCAGCTGCATGTTGTAAGAAGGCGGACTTGATATAACTGCACCGTTATAGCCACCATAAAAGAACACTGTCTGGTTGAAGTAGCCCTGTCCAAACACACACACACAAAGTTTTAATAAAAACGGTAACATGCAAGAAAAAGTGTTCTCAGTGCCACCACATGAACACAGAAACAGGAAACAGGGCTCTGTATATTTTCTGCATATTGAAAGTTTACTGTATATGTCCTGAAGATAAACACAGTATTAATTAACCTATTGAACCAAAAACAAAGTCATGAAACCTGTCACTGTGCACTTTACTGATCATGACAGGTTTTTAATGTACTATACCACTTTTTAAAACTAAATCTAAAATAATAATAATAAATTACAGATCTTTTAAAAATAGAAAAATATACTAATGGAAGAAATTGTAAATGTTACACCAAGTAAAACTACTAATGATCAGGGAACCTGGAAACCTGGAGCCATTTTCGATAATTTCATGTCAGGACTTTGAAGTAAAACCAAACAAACAAGCAAACATCCTCTTCTCACTTATGCTACAGCAGCTTTAAGCAATTATTCCAATCTTTCATGTTAAAAAGTGCTGCCTTTTATTATAATATAATGAACATAATGCTGAGAAGTCTCTCAAAGCTGGTAGTGTCAGAGCTGCTGGGCCAAGTCACGGTAACGTTCAAACATAAACACAGGGCTGGAAAAGCCCTCTGGAGCTTTTACTTTGTCTACTATCATACATTGCAATAAACTCACCAGACTAGAAAATGCACACAATGAAAGATCTGCCCCATTATGAAGTTACTGTACACGTCATAATATCAGTCATTAAATTACATCACACAGTTTGTCTGGAGCACCTCTGCTAGTTTTATAGTAGAAACTGACTCACGGCTCCTGTGAGCAAATCCAGGCCTCTGAAGTTCACAGTGTGTGTAATGTTGGGGCTGTGGACTATCTGTGGGATGGCGATGAAACAGAAATTGATAAGCAGAGAGACGATGTTGAACATGAGGAGCCATTTGAGGAAGCTGAAGTAAGAGAGGACAGAGGTGCCGAAGCGGCCGCCGATCTCCTTTAAAGCATCGTGCCAGATTGCCAAATGCCTGCGGGCTGTGGCCACGCCCGTGCCAAACCTACGGAAAAACTGAAGAAAGAGAAAAAAGAGAGAAAGGAGAGAGAGAGAAAGACAGAGAGAGACAAGGGGAGACAATGTTTTAGTTGAGAATGGATATCAGAGGAGTTATAGGTCCAGGGTTAGACCTTAACTTGATCGCAAAGATTAGCTGATGCCAAATTTCACATTTCTTCTCTCTCAACTATAGTATTAACAATAACTAAAACCATAGTATATAACTATAACTATATCTATACTATTTCTACAATAATACAGTTCACCTAACATTGTTTATTTCATGTAACACAACTGGTTCCACATAAAGACAAGGGATTGTTTCCAGAAGGCAGGAACCTGTGGTTTGCGAGAGAAGAGACATGGAGGACGTTAGGATATATCAAAACATCTGCACTACTTTTTTAGCATAAAATTGGTACCAGAACACTTTCTCTCATGCCTGTCTCGTCCTCATGGCTTTTACAGCTCTTGTGTAACCCTGATCTTAGGACTTTGTTCATCATTAAGAAAAATATGAAGAGGAAATAAGTATGAATGTGACAAATAACCTGACTTAATTTCTTAAGTCAGTCCTCATTACCAGGGAGGTTTGCTGATGGCAGTCAGTGCAGCACGTTGGGAAGAGGTCCGTCTTCTTTGAGTGTTTGAATGACATCACTCTGCCCCTGAAAATAAGCCCAAAAGGTGTGTGTTTGTATGTGGATGCAAAATAACAACTAATTAGTTGGAGATAAGATAATGACAGTCATTTTACAAAGAAAAGTATTATAACCTAACATATCTCCGCTCGTGGAAACTCATGGGCAGAGCTCGTATGGCCTGAACTCTGGCTCTGGCTGGGAGATTAATGAGCTCGGACACCAGCTCACGTGTGTCTGAGAAAACACAAGTTTTAAGTGAGCGAGTGTCTGTCGATCATTTACCTAAAAACACATTTTTTTATACAAGAAATCAACGTAACATTTATTATTGGTATTTTCTTGTTATTAACTAGAATTCTTTTATATCAGACCTGGCATTGATCCAGTATCAGTATTAAAATAAACAAAAAAATAAACAAAATCCCAGCATATCGGATATCGCGTATATTTCAGGTTACAAAAAGTGAAGACTACAATTAAATTTCTGGAAATGGAATGTTTATAAAACAAAACCTGGGATTTTTTTTTTTCTAGGATAGATTTTTATTATATTTATCATATTTATACTTTATTATATGCTATTTTTGAGTGAAATAGTTTGACTGTTAATTGTTCAGGAACAAAAAAAGAACAAATGATGCTGTTTGTTTAAAGATAATCAATTGTGTCAATGTGAATGTGAAAAAGTCAATGTGTATTGACTCATACTCTAAGCTCCAGTTTTTGGAGTATTGTAAAAGAATTTTTTTTATTATGTACCTGATTATACATTTATAAATCATTTTTTATAATTTATTACATGCTGCTGTTTTTTTGTGTAAACGTTATTAATCATATTATTTGTTTATTTAATTGATGTACATTTTTTTTTCATTTTCGCAAACAGCAAAAGATTTTCATCACATGTTCAGAACACAATCTGCAAATAGCTATTTTCCTTATTTTTATAAACAGTAAATTTAAATCAACTTTATGTATTTGTTAAGATATTAATCTATAACCTATTAAATAAACAACTTTTAATATCAAAGTCATAACCAATAATAATTACTATAAAAAGCTATAATAGTTATTATTTATTATTATTATTAATAATGTTTTCTCTTGATTTCACACAAGTCAAACAAAATTAACTATTTAATCGGTATCAGATAAACGCCTGCAGCCCACCGTTCTCCACCTCCTCCTGGATCTCGTCATGGGTCAGCTCGAAGTTCCCCACAGAAGCCCCGTGGCGGGGAAACAAACTCATCCTCCGCATCATCTTGTTCTTTTTATAAGCTCGTCCTGAGCAAGAAAAATAAATCTGCCCTGGGTGTTCTCAGCATTGGAGCACTGGTTGAGAGAGTTAGAGAGGGAGAGGGAGAGAGAGAGAGAGAGAAGAAACAACAGTTTGCTTGATTGCTTTACTGGAACAAGGAAGTGGGGTTTTAATTATTGAGTAGGAAACAAAGTACACACAGGGCGTATCTTATCCCTATCTTTGTATACAGTTGTCTAGGTGACGGTCTATCACAAGCCAATAGAATGCAGTGAGGAGTTTTATTGACATGTATAGGATAGCAGAGAGAGAGAGAGAGAGAGAGAGAAGTTGTTAGTTGTGCATTAACTGTGCCGCAATGCATCAGGGAAAGTTTTTTTTTATCTGTTTAGGATTATACAAAGAACTGCTGAGGAACGTAAACCAAAAACCGAACTCATCCCTGCACAAGTTAAAAACACAGAAAGCCTGTGGAGAGGACGGCACACTGTCTTATTACAAACAACATCGATACAAGGGGGGAAATGACAAAGGCCTTAATGAGGAGGAAAAACACACACACAGACACTGAGTTCTGTATTTCACCCCTCTCTTGGAGGTCTTCAAGAAACATCTCAAAACCGTAATAAGGAGACACAGTCGAGTTTTGAGTCATTAATACAAAATTTCTATAAAGGGTAAATAATCAGATTCTCCAAAAGGTTACTGCGGGGCGATGAATGCGAGATAAAAGCAGTCTCAGCAGTCACAATTTGTTAAATATGACTTTGACTAAAACAAGATGCCTAGAATGATAACGTCTTCAAGACACGCTACATTTTTGCCTTACTGAATTCATGAGAGAGGCAAAAACTTGAAAGTACTGGATATTAGGGCTGCAACAACGAATCGATAAAAATCGATTACTAAAAGCGTTGGCAATAAATTTCATAATCGATTCGTTCTGTTGCGCAACGCGGAGAAATTTGATTATATAAAAAAAACTTTATTTGAGAGTGGAGCAGAGTGAACACACTCGATCTCGCGCACTGATGCTAGCAGAGTTCGGCGCCTCACAGACAGGGCGGAGCAAAAAAAAAATTAAAAATACTAGCGGAGGTAGAGGAAAGATACATGGCGGAGGCTGCTGGGTCCTAATGCGCATCACTTACTGGTATAATCAACATCCGTGCACGTGTGTACTGTTTACTATAACACTGTGACCACGTGTGTGTGTGTAAAACATATTTTATTTTGTGTCTGTACGTGTGTGTGTGTGTACAGCACGCGTGTAAAGCATAAGCAAGGCTCATTAGAGGCGTTAAAAATCCATGTTCTCTCTCTGCTCAAGGCTCAGCCTGCTGTGTGTGTGTGTTCTCGCGCAGGTCATTGGACACCGTGCGCCACACACACAGACCCCTCCTACTTTCACAGATGTGTGAAACTCTGCTCTGTCTTTTCAAAGGCAAAGGTAAAGTGGTCAAAGGTCAAAGGTAAAGTGCAGGTTAATTTGGTTTATTTTTACTTTACAGCAGTGATTCCGTTAGTGTGTTTTTAAAAAATAAATTTGGTTTACGAGTCTTTTGGAATACAAGCCGCTTCCGGAACGAATTATGCTCGTAATCCAAGGTTCCACTGTATATATTTGGCAGATGTAAAGCATACATGTCTATGTTTTTTGTTAGTCCATTAGTCCAAAAGTTTAACGAGTAGTTAAATGGAACTTGTTCATTATAACATTAGTTTTTCTCACTTATAAACCAAGTGCAACATTTAAACAATACAAACTAACTTAAAATTCAAGTGTTTAGCGTTTATAAATTAAGCAAAAAGCTACATTGTTGAGCAGCGCATATCTCTGTCATCCGCCATAATTATTATTTCTTAACAAACTTGTCAAACAATTTACTCCTACCTCACGGGATGAATATATATAAAAAGTTCAGAGTGCGCCACCTGTAGGATTATAAAGCAATGTTGATGTTTTACCGCCTCAAATGCACCCAAAGTCTCAAAACTCAATTTGACAGTGAGCGTGCGGGCACACACAGATTCTGGTCACTGGCTGATCGACCGGTTCATCTTTATTATAAAGGTTTAAAAAGTTTAACAAAAATTTATTTTGGAGTCAATGTGGCAATACGTGAGTTGGCATAGAGATTCACAACTGAATAGATTTTTTCCTCATCTCTGATAAAGAGTATGTGTATAAACAGAATAAAAGTACAGAAATTAATTCAATAGAAATTTCTGGACATGAATTTAAAATTAATGGCACCCTACAATCTAACTTACACAAAGCACTTAACTTACCCAGTTACGATTTCAGTTTCAGACACGTTCTGGAACATTCTACTACATTTAATCCTGACTAGCAACTTTTATAAGAGTTAATTATTGTATTTAGTGTCGGAAAAGATGATACCGATAAATCACATGAGATAAATGAAGAAAAAGGAAATGCCCCATTAACTCGCTAGCTGCGTTAGCAAAACCAGTTAGCCTAGCTCAATAATTAATTTGCTAGTGTCTTGTAGTTATCATTACTTTTAGTCAGAAACTCGGTTTTCCTGACATTTAGACAATAATTAAACACTTCTGTAGTTATTTCAATATTATCACAAAATGTGTATAAAGTCAGTTAAATTATTAACAGCCTTCACAAGTGAGCTAGCGAATGTTTAATCACCTCAGGAACAACCGTCGGGCCCGTTCATTAGGCGCGTGCAGCGCATGTGTTGTGGTTAAGCCCAAATCCATCGCTGTTTTATTTAAAGTGCACTATAAAGGGTGTGAAGGCTGTCATTACATATAGTAGCTGCAGCACACCTATATAGACCGTAGTAGTCCACTACTGTATAAAGAGCAGCGAGATTTCAGACGGAGCCCGATTCACTTGACTGATGCAGAGCTTATGGTGGCTGTGACCGTTACTGAGAGGATTTTAAACCAAACAGTCAATGGATTAATTACTGACTAAATATCATAGCAAACACTTATATTTAAAAACAAAAATAACAACGTATAGATATAATATAAAAAAGACTTAAAATGGAAATCCATGTCTATCTATCGTGGAGTGTAAATATTTGTACACCCTTCATACTGTACATAATGTAGAAGGCAAAGTATTTTTGTTAGCTAATGTTTTGTAGGATTTGAAAATTAAATATTTCTACAACTAATATATTTAATGAATGGATAAATATTGTCACATATACAATAATAATGAATAAAATACTTTTGAGTTAAAATGGCATCAAAAGTTTAAATAAAAATACTTTAATGGATCTATCTATCTATCATGAAGTGCAAAAGTTTGCACACCCTTTATACAAAATGTAGAAGACAAAGTATTTTTGCTATCTAATGTTTCATATGATTTAAAATTGTAATACTGTATATACAGTACACTGGATGATTTAATGAATGGATACAGATTGTTACCAAGATTTCATACAAAAATGCAGATGACAAAGTAGTTCCTGCTAGTGAAGAAATGCTAATTACATCAGAACAAAAGTTTAATATAAATTTCATACACTGCATAACTTTTCAAGCTCGAGACAGTCTTGTTTGACTTCTTAATTCGACTTTAAAATATTTGAATGGCAGTTGCCTTGTTTTAGGGCAGACACACATTTAACTTCATTTTCATTTTGTGAATAATAGAATCAAATGGTACTTCTCCCTCTTTTTCCTGACCCTGAACTAACTCATAATCTCATCCATATAAATTTGGCAAGATTTTTTTCCCCTCCATGTATGCTGTCACATCCTCTGCCTGTAGGTGGCAGTGTTGCTACACACTTTACAGGACTATCAACAGGATGCTGAATAAGATGACAACCATCCAGCCCTGCAGAATCCTACTGCTGAATTACTGAACATATTTTATTGCCATCCTGTTATATAAAACAACTTTCAGAAATGTAAAACAAAAGAAAATATGTTTAAAAAGACAGACATCACGTCATCGATGCTGGTAGAAAATACAGTATGTTTAGGGGGAAAGAAGCTAAAATGTTTTCTTAAGCGGTGTTGATCAATAAAGACATGCTTGAATTTTGCTGCACTAGTGCTGAAATGCTAACAGATACTGTACCCTGCTGTAGGAGTAGGAGGCGTGGCCTAAATATTAAAGAGAATCTATTCCTACTTGAATATTTCTCACCTTGATATTTCAGTGTTACTATGTGTCTAATCAGACAGACATGTCACCTTTCATTTCTCGCCAATGCAGGTCCCTGACTCTGTTAGCTCGGATGTGACCTCAGACGTCGGGCTAATTAGAGGGTGAGAACCTCTCCACACTCACACTCCGATGGCTTCTCACACCACCGCATGTCAGCCATCCACAAACACCAGCAGCCTTGAAGGTCAGCGTGTCAGCGCAAATCTTCCAGTGTCCAGCATCGTCTGAATCTGTGATCGTGGGATACAAACGATCGTCTCGAACGTCTTTGGCACGTAGGCCGAGGTTTCTTCTTTAGTTTTTACCTGTGAATAGTTTTTTTTTTTTTATCTTTGATCTTACCTTTTTATATTTAAAATTAAGCTTGGAAGGAAGTAGTAGAGATCGTATGTGTCTCCGGTGAGTGTACGTAACTAGCATACTTAACCTGCTTTGCTAATCTGTGAAGGAAGCTAGAAGTCTTTAACTTGTCAGCTTTAAAAGCTGAATATAACTTTAAAAATATATGTCTGGCTTGCTAGTGTGTGAGCACAGGGTCAGGTTTCAGGTAAGAGGCGTGGCCTAACAATAATCGGGTTCATTTGCGTATCTTAAATGCTTACTCTGCCCTTAAATGAAGGTGTTTGAGCAGAGTGTGAGGTGACTTATAAGTCTCCTTTACTTGTTTGTGTCTTCAGTAAAAATAAATAAAAGTAAATAAATAAATAAAGAAGCAACAAGGTAAGAAGTGAATAAGTGTGAAAGCTGACTTCGGTAGAATTTTGGAAATGTTACGGAAATGCCCCGGCTATGACACACACGCTCCTGACAGACAGAAGCAACAAAAGAGGAGAGCGAGATCGGTAAAATAAGTGCCTCTGTGACTCTGTCAAAAATGACTCATGAAATATTTATGGCAGTAATGGGGAGGATTATTCTAGTGCGGCGAAACCCGATCGGAACGGGTAATCATATCTACTGCGGAGGGAGAGCTGCTGATCCGCCTGTGGGGGTGAGGAGATGAGGCAACAGAGACGAGCGTCTAAATCAGGCATCGTTCTGAATAAAGGCCAGGGATACGCACACACACACACACACACACACACTAACCGCAATGAAATGCAGAGTCAGGGATGGACGACATCTCAGTGTAATTAAATGATGTGGCAGACTGCTCCGGTTCCCCGTTTCATTCGCGCGGACTGCGTTTCTCTCTCTCTCGCTATCCTCCTGCGTATAACTGTAATCGTAAAATGCGGCACGTCCGCGCTGCTTATCAAATGAAAAAAAATGCAAATTTGTGAACTTTTCACTTATTTTGTTTTATTATCTCATACGCACACACACACACACACACACACACACACACACACACTGTCCCTAAAGGCTTAATAAATGCGCTTTCACATCAACACAAAGGCTTAAAAACACATAAGCATTAGTGTTCAATCATGTAGCGTTACATGCCATACTAGCGGAAGACACATGCGCACACACACACACACACACACACACACACACACCGATCAGCCGTAACATTAAAACCATCTATCTGAATGATACTGTGTTGGTCCTCCTTATGTTCCTGAAGCGGCTCGGGTATCGGGCCTGGACTCCATACGACCTCTGAAGGTGTTCTCTGGTATCTGTCACCCAGGCAGCAGATCCTGTAAGTTTTAAGGTGGGGCTGTAGCCATATTTGTGAGTGAGGACCATGAAGATGTTTGAATTCCAGAGAACTCCAATAAACTTGGGGATATTTCATTAGAGAAGTTTGAATGCATTGGAACTGAATTTAATTCTGGAGGCATCTAATGATGATGCTTGATTTCTAGGGAACCTCACCGATCTCCATCTTGGAAATGTTTCATAAAGATGGTCAAGTTACAAGGAATTCCTGGATGAATATCATCATGAAAATAGTCCATGGAGATGTTAGAATTCTAGGGAATCCAACTAGCCTCTATTACAGAGATAGTTCATAAAGATGTTGGAATTCCAGGTAACTCCAGGAGGGAAAAGATATTTCATTAAAGATGTTTGAAAACTAGGGAACTCCTGGTTGAATTCCATCCTGGAGATTTTATAAAGATGATAAAATTCCACGTAACTGCAATAAATTTAATCTTGGAGATATTTCGTGATGTTGATGAATCATGACTGGCCGTCATCTTCCTCTTCACAACTGTTCCTGATGTCTTGGTTAATACAGAAGCCCGTGCCTTCACCCTAGCTCCTGTCATTACTTCAGCTCTGGCTAACCCGCTCCCGTTTGCCGAGGATCTGAACCCTGATCCCAGCATCATGTCCGTCACAGAGCTTAAGCACTGACTCTGTGTGATGTGAAGCAGAACGTACTCCAAAGCTGCGGAGGTAATTCCACATGATCCTGAGCTAGGTGTTAAACTGAATCCAGCTCGGAGTCCAGTGCTGAACGCTGATTCAGCTCAGAGCTTAATGACCAGGTCAGAGTCAGAGCACATCTGGGATGATGGAACAAAACAAAAACGTAACCTTTACCTAACCTACACTGTATTTATTTTATACCTTTAAGGTCTCTAAAAGCATATGTATATGTGGGAAAAAATAAAAAAGATAAGCTGAAAATATTTTTTAAATATTAAGCAACATTAACGCTAGCTTTTAGTTTGTCTCTATCTGCCTCTGTCCATCTATGTTTAGTGATTGTTGTTGCTTGGAGGAGGGCGGGGCCTGTTTACGCAAAAAAAAAACAAATTATGAGAAATACTTGTAAATATAAATCACTTTTAAATCTGACTAATTAAATACAAATCAAATAGCATGCTAATCATTGTGAAATACAATTTTTTTTTTTTTTTTTACAAATTATGCGTTCGGCTCTGTGCTAGCTTCGTTCTTGGATTTTTATTTTATTCTTTCTTTCTTTTGGGAGCAACAGTCTCTGCCAAGCTTCATACTTCTTCCCGATGTCCAGTAGACATGTAACATGACAGGAAAAAGGTGAAACCGTGATAGTGCCTCATGGACAGAATTAGAACTCGCTCCCTGAATTATCCTTCGATAAACAAGGACACAAGGTTCCTTATGATTTGCAAACAAACACAGGTTTCATACACTGACATTGTCCTTGTAGTTTAGTCCTTTACTAGAGAACTGCAGACAGGAAGTGCTGAGGAACAGTGGTTCCGTGATGTTCTCCAAACATCCCAGCATCCTCGATTTTTTTGGGGGGGGGTCAGGACATGAGGGCGGTTCTGCTCTCACACGTCCATCGTGAAGTGTAATTTGAATTTGGTGTGTAGTAGAACCTCCTCCATCGTTACTCACTGTGTCGGGTCGAACAAATATTTTTTCACCTTCAGTAATAAATGGAACGTCTGAGCGCCTGTCACGTCGGCTCCGGGAGATGAGGACATGAAGAACCTCTGTGGATCTCGACTTATATTAACACAGAGACTCCGAGTGTGTCAGGAGTGTGTCAGGAGCTCTACACCACTGCATGTGTGTGTGAGAGAGAGGGAAAAAAGAGAAAGAGAGAGAGCGTCCAAAACTAATATAAATCTGTATTTAGGTGAATTAATAAGGTTTCACTCCACACTAAATATTTATTTAACCCTCAGAGCCCAAGCCTACTTTTAATTTTTTTTCCTTCACTCCTTTTATGACTAAACTTCTAACACTGTAACTCCAAAACTATCCTCATGAGCTACTATTTTACTTAATGACATCGCTGTTCTAGTGGGAATTATTAACATAATTTATACACAACACTCCTTACAAAGGTTCCTAAAGGGAACTGAGCTTCCTGGCTACGTTTTACTTGGAACCCTGTCAGATATGGAAATAAATGCTGAAGATAAAATTGAACACAATAATAAAATAAAGGTGTATCATACACACACACACACACACACACACACACACAGTTTTACTCACGACTCATTCAATTCGGAGCTTCATGAATGTGTTCTACTTGGAACCTTCTCATAAGGAATACTTCACTTTAACGTTTCCTACTGGAGAAAAAAATGGAGAACAATTTACGGCTCTAAGTCAGATCTTTAATAAAGGTTCTTTATAAAGATAATGGATTACAGCTTTCTAAGGGATTCTCCTTGGAACCGACTCTGATAGAAGAAGCTTCTGTTAGAGCGCTCTAGATTTAATGGGGTCCCAGAAGAACAATTAAAAAAAAAACACTTCAGAGTTCTAGATCTAACTTAAGTGTAAATCATTTAAATATTTAAAAATAATTCCTCGATGGTGTTTAGCTACTTAATGGGTTCTACACGGAATCATCTCTGACCCAGAACCCTTCTACAGCAATGTTCCACACCAAAGCGTTCCACCAAAGAGACCAATCAGAACATGTTTGTTTCTAGATTATTAGTATTCTTATGTAAAGTTTATATTTGTCTCTTGAAGTTTGAAATGGTTCTTAGCTTAATAATGAAGATCTAATTGAAACCTAGAACACACAAATGTACAAAACAAACCAGATTTGGGTTTACATTTACAAAAGTGTACCCTTTCAGGGGGGAAAAGGACATTAGGGGATCATTTGACATTTAACACTTCACTGGACACATTTGTTAACATCTGTGTTAGGTGTATGTTTTTGCACTATTATTATTATTATTTTGTATTTTTGCACATTTTGATGTTTACCTAAACATGCCTTTAACTTTATCAGTGTTTCTAAAAATATTTTTATTCTTGGAGGGCTGTCATTAAAATCCTTGGAAATAAAAACATTTTCAATTTCAAGACTTTTTTAAAATTATTATAATCTTTTAATTAATAATTTTTTTTTTTTTTACATTTTTATGTTGTAAATCAGCATATTTACTGTATATGATTGCTCACCTGTTAATAGAGTCTGGGGTAATAATTTTTTCCAAAAAATGTACCCTATCAGTCAAGTTCAGTACACCCCTTCTAACTCCACGGTCGTTCCTGATGTTTATTTCTTTCTACTCTATAAAACAATACTGAAGGCGTTTATCCAAAACACACAATAATCTCCTTTGAACAGTTGATATTGAGATGTACAGTGGTGTGAAAAACTATTTGCCCCCTTCCTGATTTC
>JAOVVA010000026.1:12840266-12853842 GCA_028565275.1 Leiocassis micropogon
GCTAGCGCTTTCCTCCGAGTGTGTTACTCCGCCCCTAACAGTGCGTGAGCGAGCAGTTCGAAAAGATGCGGTCGGCTGACGTCACGCGGTTCGGAGGAAACACGGGATAGTCTTCGGCCCTCCCGGCCGAGTGGTAGTAGCAGCCTTAATGTGGGAGCCCCCTAGTGACGGGGAGGAATTGGCCACAACTAATTTAGGGAGAAAATCAGGAAAAATATATATATATATATAATAATAATAAGAATTTTTTAAAAATATATTTAGTTTACAGTAATTGTATTTTCTATTGCAATATTTTCATTTGTAGTGAAATCTTTCTAATTTTGTGTCACAAACAGTCATATGTGTTTCACTGAATTTCATACTGTGTATGAAAACATACACATACATTGTGTTTGTGACAAATAACAAAGACTTACAAAGACTTGCTTATTGAAGTTGAAGATTTTATGAAGACTTGGAGTTGCGGTTTGGTGAGAAGTTTTTAACTCCTGTAAAATATTCAGTTATGTTATGATGCTTCTTTGATATATCCATTTACGATAAAAAGGCAGCTAGCTAAATGACAAAAGACGTACCAGGCAGCTAGCTCACGTTAGCTGGCACCCATTGGGAAAATGTCAACAAAGATTTATAGAAACTTACAAAGACTTATGAAGAATTGTTGATTGAAGACAAAGACAACTGTTCATTGAATCAGCAGACTTCCAATAGGTTTGCTGATTAAAGACAAAAACTTGTAAAGACCTACAAAGACACATCCATCTATGATAAAAAGGACAAAATAGTCAGCTAGCTAACATTAGCTGGCACCCGGTGGGAAAATGTCACCAAAGACTTGGTGAAAATGTCTGAATACATGTTGAATGAAAATGAAGACTTACAGTAGCCTTACAAGAGATATGACAAGTTATAAAGATTAACAAATATTTGTAGATTGAAGGTAACATATGCAAAGACTTAGGAACACTTATGAAGACTTTATTGTTTGAGGACCAAGACATAAATACTTACGAAGACATGGAGTTGGTGAGAACTTTTCATACCTGTATATAAATATTTAAATGGTATCTTTACTACTTGATACATTCATCTATAATAAAAGGACAAACTCATCAGATAGCTAACGTTAGCTCACATCTGTTGGAAAAAAAGACAATGAAGACTTCTTAAGAATTTCTAATTAAATATGAAGATTTAAAAAGACATACGACAACTTATGAGAATCAACAAATATTTGTGGATTGAAGACTTTCAAAGACTTAGGAACACTTACGAAGACTTGATGTTTTTAGACAAAGACTTATGAAGACCTCCGAAGACCTGGAGTTGCAGTTTGGGGAGAAGTTTTCACGCCTGTAAACTATTTAATTGGTAAAAAGGCTACTTTGATACAAAGTGATGAAACTGTGATAAAAAGGACAAATCAGTCCCTGTTAGCTGGCACCCACTGGCATCTAGCGTCTTTAGTCATCATATTAAACTCATCCCAATATTCCCACAAAGTATCCAGTGTATCATACAGTATGTCTAACTGGTTTGTAATAGTTTCCAGCTCTTAGTGTTACTTGTACCAGCAGGAGACGTGTCATGTAAATGCCGGACACAGCATTTATGTTAAATTCATGCTAACTAGATGTTTCATTACAGAATATTTTAACTCACCTAATCAGCTGTAGAAACGTTTTTTTTTTTTCTTTTCAACATGACGAAATGACAACGGCGACTGATCTGCTATTTTGGATTCATGCCGGCTGAAACAGCGGGGAACACAACGCAACGGCCGAGTAGAACGGAGGAGAACGAGGCGGAGTTTGGATCCCGACGGGGCCATCGCTGGGGTGATGAGTCACTACTTAACAAGCTGATATTCTCCAGCAAAGGCTATGAGATACAGTATCAATAATCAGAGGGTGCCAATACTTTTGAGAGCAGAGGAGAAATTTACATGACAAAAAAAAGTTGTATTTAAGCTCAAAGTATAACTCATTGCATGTTATCAGTTCTATGATCGTTTTCATGAAGTGGATGGTATACAGTAATTTCCAGAATTATTGGCACCCTTCAAGAAAAAATGGTTGAATAAAACTTAAATATTGTACATAGTGACAAAAGCAACTTTCTCACTTAGGAGAAAATAAATGAGAAAGGTCTCGCATCATCAGATGGCTAAAGCGTTTCTTTAAAACAAAAATCCTTGACATTTATCAGGGATGCACAGAGTAAATCATCTCACTGCTTAGTTTGCACTCTTGAGAGTTATAAACCATAATATACAAGAAGCATTATCAAAAAAATAAACTCTTGCTTTTAAAAGCGATACGATCGATTTATGACGAGTTATACGATAGATTATGAATTATTTATGTTGATTATTCATTGCAGCAACTCTGGGCAATTCGTTTTCAATTAATTTTTTTATTCATAGGTGATAGCTGTAAGGTTTATACGCTGCACTCAGATCTACTAGCTGTAAAAACAAAAGTTTCCCAAGTCCACAGTGCTGACAGGAAAGCCATTTAAAGGCCGCTCAGCGCTGTTACAACATAGCGATGATTTACATTTACGCTGCAAAACAGCTCACTTTCGTTTGTTTTCCTCTCAACAGAAAGGTCATTTGCTATTTCAGAGATTACAGTGTCAGGCTGGGGATCGGTAATACCTCCGCAGCATCCGATATAAGTTCTGACAACCCCGGAGGTCACCGGAGGAAAAACTCTCGGACCTTATAGCATGAATCAAAGACGCGGAATTTCAAATTAAGGCTGTGACTCGGCTTCTGATTCGCTCACGATAGAAAGCCGTAAATAAGAGTACAAAGCGAAAGCGTGTCCTGGCTTGTAGCATAAGAGATTTTCATTTCAGCCAAAAAAAAAAAGTCACTTGTGTATTTTGGGCTCTGAACAGGGCGTGAGATATTTCAGCACACACACACACACACAGGGTAAAACTGTAATAGCTCCTGATTGAGGCTGTGAATAGATGTGCAGCTAATATTAAAGGAATACTCCAGCGTTTTTCAACCTAATCACCCTCTATTGTATCTGTACTGTGTGTGTGTGTGTGTGTGTGTGTGTGTGAGAAAGAGGCACAAAGGTCCTAGTAATAATTAGGCTACTGTAACAAGCCTTCCAGTTAAATTTATCATAAGTAGCGTTAGCTAAATATCTACACAGTTGTGTCAGTGTGAATTATTCTCATGCTTGAAAACAACACAAAAATGCTATGTGTTTAATAATGTCGTGGTGGTTATGAACGTATTAGCCACCATGCTAACAGTATCTTAATATAAAAAGGGAACCATCAGGGTTAAGAAACTGTCAGCAAAATACTACGGTTAGAAACGTTGAAGGAGTAAAATTTAGAAAACAAGTTCGACCTCCATGGAAATAACTTTCACCTTTAATAACATTTAAACCGTTGTACTGAATATCAGCACGGATATTTAGTTCAACAAAATAATCTTGAGTGTGATATCGCTTTTATACAACAGTTTCACAAACACCATTTATTATCGACAGATTATGATTAGTTTCTTTATTTACACACATATTCTTCCGCACCTGCTGGAACTAACTAACCGCGACTGGAGGAGCTGGCGACGGACACTTAGCGAGCAACAGTTAACAGGTGTGAAAGTAGCTTTAAACTCTTAGCGGCACTCTGTAGCCAAAAGGTGGGGAGAATAAACCATGGAGGTGTTGGATAGTCCTGAGAAACTCACCAAATTTACTTTATATTTCCACTTATACACCAATTAAATGATTAAACCTGACTGGACGAGAAGCGTTCCATGAGTAGTGATAATAGACAGTAACAGCACTGGGACATTGAACTATATGTATCACTCCACATCCCAAATGACCTACAATCATTAATTACACTAACTGACGGTTGCCAGGCACGGGAGGACATGTGTGGGCGGAGCAAAATAACTGATTAAATAAAAAAAAACAAATCATAATCTGTTGATAATTATAAAATAATTAAATAAATGGGTGAAAAATAGATGGTGTTTGTGGAACTGTTGTATAAAAGCAATATCACACTCAACATCGTGCTTTTTTTAAAAAAGTTTTACTGAATATCTTCAGTACTCATGCTGTGCCCTCGTGCCTACGACCGCATCACAGCTGTGCTGATATTCAGTACAACAGCATGACCTTAAGTGTGATATTGCTTAATTATCCAGCTTTAGAATATTCGCTCTGTTAACTCCCGGGTTCTGGGGTCGAATCCCAAATAGCGTTAAATGGAAAGATAGTGCACTATGTAGGGTGTACAATCCCTCATTCCACACACCAAGTAGTGCCCTTGATCTGGGTTAGGGAGGGATTTGGGATTCAGCCTTGTGTTAGAAGCTGGTTAGCTTTGTAGCTCACGTTAGCCGTGAACAGAAGGACACGGGCGGTTTAGAGCGACTTAGAAGTGATTACTAAGGAGAGAGCGCTAAGGAGAGAACCAAAGATCGTTATCAGACGTGTAGCTGGTTTGCTAGCATCAAGCTAGAAGGAGAATAAAGCATGAGCGTGTTAACGGTCTTTGGTTGTTTGAGATGGCAGGAGGACATGTTGAAATTTGCATCTTCATGAATGCATATTCTCAGACTTTTGATTAAAAGGGTGGAGATGTTTGTAGCACTTATTGATCGTTTCATAAAAACAAGAAAATGTAATTTAACAATCTGCATGAATTATGGTTTGAGTTTGCTAATGTTCATGTTCAGGTTTGATGTTTTTGTTTTTTTTCCACCTGGCCACTTTGGCTTTTAAAACTCTTCGCGCATTTTTAAACGTGCATCACTGTCAGGTCTTCCCTCCCGCAGCGTTTAGTTTCCGTCCTATTTAACACAATGCAGATGCTAATCAAGGTCTTTGCTAGCGCCTGAAAATGACTGCCAGGTGTGTTGATTAAAGCTGGAGCGCATTCTGTAGCTGCAGCAAACCTTTTCATCTTTTAGTATGAAACAAGTTTGGTGGATTTTTTTTTTTCCTTATAGCTTTTCTGAGTGCGAGGGGAAAAATCAAACCCGGCACGTGCTTGGTTTAAGTAACTCAGGCAATTGTGAAGGAAATTAATTTTCCGTGGCGAGCTCCTGTAATAAAGTGAGGTTGATTGAAATTGACTGGGCTGTAAGAGCACCGGCAGAAGCGCTCTGTTTCCTGCACCGACTGTCAATTCATATCCTGCACCGCTTTATCAATATCCAGAGTGAACTCTATTAGCATCTGTGCGATATCTTCAGCTTCCGCTGCTGAATTCTGGCAAACCTTTATGCTAGCAATACGTGCTTGAAATGAGACTAGCGATCCTAAAGTCTTTCAGCGTCTCTCCTGGGGTGTGTGTGTGTTTTTCTTCCCTCTTGTGTGTGTTTGAAAGCTGAAAGGGCGAGGAGCTGAAATGTTAACGTGGGAGGTTTGACCACGACAAGAATGAAACGTGAAGCTCAACTTTTACACCTATAAAAGCTCTCAGAGATAGTCAGACTTGTCAGATCTCAGAGACAAGATGCACGGCTGGCTTCTTTGTGTAAATAAATCGTTGCTTCACATTCGTCCTTGAATTTCTCGGCTCTATTTTGAAACATTAACAAAAATATTAAAAGGTTAAAAAGCTGCTCAGCTCCAATGCCACTGCGGAGAGAATGTCAGCTGTTTAAATCATCCTCGACTCAGTTATGAGCCTTAAAGGTCTCATATTTTACTGTTTATTTAACAAGTTAACACAGGTCTGTGTGTGTGTGTGTGTGTGTTAATGCCCTACTGTAGACATAATGCCCTATGCTGAGCAACAAAACAGTAAGGGGCTCTTCCTATATGAGGTCACATGGGGGGGGAAATCTAATTGGCCAATGCCAAAGTGTAAATAGAAGAAGAAGCAGTCTTACAATGTTAAAATCTATAAAATTGTCATTGTAAATTTTAAAGCTAAACTTGATCCCGGAACACTTAAAATATCTGATAGGTGTTTATTGCTAAATCCCACTGCATCATGATCAGAAAGGCTTTATGGGGAATGCAGGAAACAGCTTACCGGATGGAAAAAATAAATAGATACAAAATACGATGCAATGAAATGTTTAACTAAGCAGCATACGTTTAAATAAATAGTTTTCTTCTTTTGGGAGGAGGAGCTATCTAAGAGGTCGGGTTGTGATGTCACAATGTGATCCTATCATGTAAGGTATGCAAATGAATTCATGAATTACAGTTAATTCATGAACTATTAAGCTGGTGAAGGTGTGAGCTAGTGCTATGCTAACATACTGAATACTAGTTACTTAATACCTAAGTTCCCTAATGTTATAAATTTGTTGTTGCTATGATCACTAGATACTTTGAAACATTTGTCTTTTATTTAATATCCCATGATGCAAGTCCATATCAAAATCACCAGTAATGAAACTAAGCTACTTTATAAGCAGTTAGCTTTCCGCTAGCTATTGTATTAATATTGTAATACAATATAATGTAACAATATAAATGTTACACATTATCGATTTTCATAATCTAATCTACATACTCATGCATATTCATACTGTAGATCCTGACATTCCTCAGACTTTATAACCCAATGAAACGAGCGATTATTAATAGCCTGTGTGTATTACTTTGTAACACTTTAAAAGGACACGTACTTCAGAGTTAATTTTTGTAACTCAGCTAAATCAAAAAAGTGAGAAAGCAGCGTGAGGTGGTTTTGCGCTCGGCACGGCCTCGATCGTGCAAAACCAGCGTGTCTTAAGTGTGACTCAGTATAAATTCAGTGTCACCTCGACTCAGGCGTGAATAAGCGCTGACATTTCTGCATCTGCGCTGAGAGTTGCTCTTTTCCTTCCCATCTGCTATCAGATCGACGGAAAGGCGAGGCGTCATGAGGCGAGGCGAGACGAGGCAAGATCACGCTCATGTCCGATGTCTCCCGGTGTGTTCAGGCAGAAGCGTGACTCGGATCTCTCTCTCTCTCCCCGCGGGCCTGCCTGAAGATCAGCAGGCCCTATTATCCTCCTTTTATCCTATTATTTATCTGACACCGTCGTTAGTGCCGGCTTAATGACGGGGAACAGGCGCAGCTTCTCGTCGGCACGCTCGTCACTCCCTTACCACTGATGGGCTTCTGTAATTAACACTGTGGAATTAGACGAATACAGCCCCTGGAATTCAAAAGCTGGAGTATTACACTCATTATGCCTTAGTGTGTGTGTGTGTGTGTGTGTGTGATGTTCAATTTAGGCCTAGTTAGCACTAAAAAGATCAAAGCTGAACATTTTAGTGTTCTGATCAGAGGCGGGTTAAGTTCACAAATCCTGTACCTGAGTAAAAGTAAAGCCTCAAGTACAAGTACAAGTTAATTACTTAAGTATCAAAAGTACAGGAGTACAGGACATGTATGAGCTCACAGTAGCCTTAGTAAATCTCTCTCTCTCTCTCTGTCTCTCTCATTCTTTCTGCTTCCTGATCGTGCTGTTTTTGTTGCTGTCTCCAACCAGCTCCGCTTCTGATTTCAAATGCCTGTTAATAGACATGTACTGGAAATGCAAGTCATGCAATTATGTTTAAGAGTCAGCAGGTGGTGAAATGTATCCTGAAAATACTACACTCCACTGTGGATAGGTAACGCAACGCAATGCAGAAGTGAAGTAAAGTAAAAGTACAGATATTTGCTGCACTTTTACGTCAAGTAGAAGTACATAGTACTACTCAAGTAAATTATCGATAATAAAACGTGTACATAAGTACAGTAACAAAATACAGCGGTACCTCTTCATACAAAAATATTAAATCATATTACAAATTTCCAACACTATACAGTGGAACCTTGGTAACTCGGTCTGCGAGCACTTTGCAATTTTAAATTTTAACTAGATAAATGAGCGATACACTTTGTCTGCCGAGCGTCACGTGTTCACAACTGAGCCAATGGTTCTTCTCTCTCATGCACTGTGGGATTGTGGGTAATCGTCTCCCATGCTCAGTCTCAGTGCACATGAGTCACTCGTATAGTCAACACCCGTGCACACTATAACATTTTACTATAACATTGTGACCATGTTTGTGTGCGCTTAAAGCCAAAGCAAGTGTCGTTAGAGAGATTCCTTGTTAATGAAGCTTACCGGCAGAGCAGTGTTTCCGTTAGTAAGTATGTGTGTGTGTGTCATCCTACACAGTAGCCCCCTCCCTCCTCCTTTCCTTTCACCTTCACACATGCCGTACACACACACGTGCACATGCGCGCACACATACAGACACACACACACACACATACACACACACACTAACATAAAAACTGCTCTGTCGAGATTCTTTTTAAAGGTAAAGTACAGGTTAATTTAATTTATTTTTACTTTACAGCAGTGATTCCATGTGCGAACAAACACACACACACACACAAACACACACACACACACACACACACACACACACACACACACACACAAACTAACAGAAACACTGCTCTGTTTGGATTTTTTTCAAAGATAAAGTGCAGGCTAATTTGTTTTATTTTTACTTCATATTTTGTATGTAATTATTTTTATATGAATATTTTTGAGTTGTGAAACGAATTGTCTGAGTTTGCATTATTACTTCTGGGGGAAATTTACTTTGAAATGTGAGTGCTTTTGATTAAAAGCACACTTCTGGAACGAATTATGTTCACAATCCCAGGTTTAACTATAATCATATTTTAGCATATTACAAACAATCAAAACATTTAGAAAAGCTAAAAAAAAAAGTAAAATGAATGAAATGAAATATGAAATAAATAGACCTTTAACCTCACTTAAACCTTAATTTATGATTCCTCTCGGCACCGGCTATAAAACCAAACTGAAAGCGGCTCCCTTTTCTTCTTGCCTTAAGCTTCTTGCACAAAATTCAGCTCGTATGCTGAAAATGCTCCACATGCCGAGGCAAATTTCTTGCAAAATTTCAGTTCCCGAGGCGGGGCCATTCGTAAGCCGAGGGACTACTGCAAATGTACTCAGTTACCTCCCACCTCTGGGTATCTCAACTCTGTTTCTCAAGCTTTACGCAAGACTGGTGAGCAAAAAAACAAAACAAAAAAACACTAAAACTCGTTTGTTTTAATAAAGAATTGCTGTGGAAAATAACACGCTGTAGTGCAGTCACAGGGAAATTAATCGGCGACAGGGTGGTGTGATGGAGCTGAGTCACAGGTTACCACTCTGAAGATTATTTCTCGGTAACGGCATGTCTGCACATGCTTTATTGCTTTATTGAAGACACATTGAAGTGCCAATTACAACGATTACAACATGATGTAATATTTTGTATATTTATAGTTTGATGTTGTGCCTTGTTTAACTCTCTGGACAAAAACAACAGCAAAAACAGGGCTTGTTGTGTCTCGGTCAAAAATCTTTACTTCATTTTACTTAACTTTACCTTTAAAACTGAAGAGGTAAATAAAGAAATGAAGAAAGATTTTACCATTATTTACCATATTTATTTTTTTATTTGTTTATGTGACATGTCTGCTGTGAGCTGTTGCCATAGCAACAATAACATATTAGAACAAGCGCATTAATATAAACCTTTTCTATTGTCTGAGTTGATGTAGAAAATGAATCAATAACTTCTGACCAATCAGAATACAGAAGGCACACGGGTTTACTGTATGACATCAGACAGGCATTTCAGGTTTTGTTCCAGGGCAACATGGTGGCTACATACTTAAGGGTTCTTTGGTTGTTCCTCTGTAGGAACCTTTAAAAACATGTAAAAGGGTTCCAAGTAGAACCCTCTTTGGGAGCTGTTGAGTTCTTTAAGGGTTCTTTGGAGAAACGACTTGGGCATTTAAGCTCTAAACCCAACCAGTTTCCGCCTTCTTCCTGATTCCATGTCACATTGTAATCAGATGCATTAAGTTCTGATTGAAGTGGATTTCACATCTGGGCTGGAAGCAAATGGACCAACACGAAGGATGATCATCACCATTATCACGCCTTTGTAGCTTACATATGGTTGGTTTCGTTCTTTTGCCATTTTGTGTGCTGAAACTTCTTCTCACTGCAGCTCTCACAGTTTTTAAATTCAGAAGCTAATGACAGCATTAATCTAAAAACAACAACAACAAAAAAACCCCAGAAGAAACACGTCTTCCGCCTACACGAGTGAATTCTCCACAGCCTCATTTGGGGAAGAAGAAAAATGCCCGGTGGTCCAGACTTCTGCTCTTTACCACTCTCTTATTTTTAGACGTTAATGCACCATTGGTCAGTGGAACTGCCTGCTTCTGGCTGTAGAAGAATCCACTTCCATCTACAAGCACATAAATGTGTATGTTCTTCATTTATCACATCTCAGAAGCTGTGAATATCCCGCAGGTCGGGGTGAATATTTCCTGACCCATAGCCTGCACCTCGGCACTTGGAAATAAATATGAAGAATAACCTCGCTGGCCTCCAGCACGGGGGTCTTTCCACATTCTCACAGGCGGGGAAAAAAAAATCTGAAAAATAATCTTGACACGTTCCAGCTGCTCGATTTAGGCTGATATTATTTTACGCTTTGTACTTGTCTGATAATAATTTCATGCAGTGTTTAATATATTTAATATAAAGCATTTCTTCAGTTATTGTCAAATTTCACGTTAGTGCGGTTAAGCGCTGAGAAACAAGTTTACGTACAGAAGAAAAGGTCATTGTACCTGATTGATTACTCCACCTGCTCGCTGGAAATGTCAGGGTTAAGAGCCGGGACTGAGAGGGGCAAAGGTCACGGACTAAACAGGTCAGGTGATTGATTACAACTTTAAACACTCCAGTCTTTTGTTATTTTTTCCCCTCATTTTCTCAACTATCTGATTTAAGTTTTAGCCTGTAAATCATAACGCATTAAGAAAAGTTTTTTACAAAATGGCGTGTTAGGAAGAGTTTTGTTTATGATGTGACGTGCTAGGCAGAGGAGATTATTAGAGGATTTTTGTTGATGACATCATGTACAGGTGTGATTTTAGAGCCTGCTTTAAAGGCTTCATGGAGATGCACATCAAGGTTCTTATTTATTTATTTAATTATTATACTATAATAGAAATAAACAGAGACAAAAGGTTTGTGATTAAAGTTCAATATCAGCACAACGAAAAATGCAGACTTCTCATTTTTATATGCGTAGGCTGTGTGTGTGTGTGTGTGTGTGTGTGTGTGTGTGAGAGCTTTTAGCCCCTCGTGACAGGGAGGAGGTGCAGTAGTCGAGGTGTGAGATGTGCCGCTGTGCCCACCGCTTCAGCTGCAGGGGTGATGACACTTGGCACTGAATAATTGCCCGCGGCTCGGCTGTGCCAGCTCCTGCAAACTTTCCTTAATTAGGACCACTGCCAGGCGTGACAGGCGCGTGGGAGCAGGAGATAGAGAGGCTAAGAAGAGGAAGGCCAAATATATTTTCAAAATTAGGCTCCTGCATGAAGGATTCAGTTATTGGAGAGAAAAAAAACAGCATGTCATTTTTTTGGAGTACAAATTAGAGTTGTTTTGTGGAGGGGTGGAGCAGGTCAGTGCTCTCAGGGCGGTGCTTTCAGCTTGATCGCACGCTTCGTTTGAAAGAAACCTCATACGATCTACAAACACTAACCGCACCCTGTCGACCTTACGCTAAAGATATGTGTCAAAGATATTTAAATGCCAATCTCACACGAAAAAAGAAATAAGTCTCTTTTCAGAAAAGCCTTGTGCATGTCACTTGTGGGCGTGGCCTATTCAGCGGGAAATTTTTGTGCCTGCAAATATAACTTTTAAAGCTAACTAATTAAACCTGAATAAAATCATGCATTAATTAGAGTGACATTTCCATGCCATGCCTGTTTTCAGAATAGCTTAGCAAAGCGAGCTAATCTCACTAGCTACGTCCTGTAGACACCCCAGTGATCTCAGCGAGTTTCCTCCCAGCTTTATATCCCTCCTAATGTCTCTATACACATTTTATGTGACATGAGAAACAGGTGTTAGCATCCCGAGGATCAAACTGAGACCGCTTTACGCTCTTTAGTCCCCGTTTAGAGACAGCAGCGTGTCGGAGCTCACACCATAAATAACATAAACTGTTATTTTCAAATAATCATTTTAACCATTTACTTTTTTAAATGTGTAATAAATTAGCAATCATCCGGCAGTGCTAACGTTTTAGAGAAAGCGCATTTCTCATATTAATTGCATTTGCTAGTGAAAGCAACACCATCTGGGAGTTGTTTGCGCAGAATTTATTTCTTCGCCGCGTCTATTAATTCCAGAGTTAATGTTTCATTAGAAACGCTCTCACACCAATGATGGTTTACATCCCGAACCTAAGGACGCAAGGCTTTCTCATCCGTTTGCCCAAGGATACACTAACACCACCTGATCCGTTATTTATTTATTTATTTATTTAGTTGTAATTTAAACAAACAAGTAATTAAGAAAGGATTCTTGTTCACACTAGCAGCTCATGGAGGATAAAATGGGAAAAAAAGATAAATAAAATTAAACTGTATGGAGAAACAAACAGAATAATAAAACGACGATGCGGAACGGAGACTTATGATGATAAATGAAGGAACACTGATGAATCCGCAGCACTTCGGGAAATAATGAAGTGACCAGATGAACAGGCATTAATAACGCTAATCGTTAAGTATCTGACATCCTGTTATCTCGTTCTGTTACTTAATAATGTCGCTCTCACTGCTAATTAAGATCAATTACGCGGCTCTAAGGTGAGTACAGTGACCTTGTCATGTTCCTGGGAATCTGCAAAAGAAATTCTGTTACAAAGTGTTGACACTGGAGACTCCTTCCCTAACAAGGACATATATATATATATATGACCATGGTTTTGCGCTTATTTGATAAAGTTATGTTATAGCAAAAAAGTCATGCTCTGCACTATTTTATTTAATAAATTTTATTTTATTTTTTTTATAATTGGGAGGTCTGGAACGCAGATGAGAAAAAAAACACATAACCTTTTTCTCTTTTGTTCTGAAGGCTTAGAAGAAGGCTTTAAACTTGTCAATATTTTCAAATTACTTGCGCTTTATTTTTTCCTGAGACCATTTCTGTAGAACCATAAAGACTTTGTTAGCAGTCCATCACAAATGGTCTTTTATCTATTTTCTGACTATTAAAGCAATTCCTAAAAGATGGACAGAATAGAAATATCTTTTTAAATTATTGATCAAAACACAAAAGAGAGAAAATTCATGACGATCAGATGAATTTCTGAGCATCAGAAAGCTGATTTAAGTGACTCTGAGCGTGGTGTGGTTGTTGGTGCCAGACGGGCTGGTCTTATCCAAACTGCTGATCTCCTGGGATTTTCATACACAACCATCTCTAGAGTTTACAGATGTGAAAAAAAGAAAATCCCCAGTGAGGGCGGTTCTCTGGTTGAAAATTCCTTGATTGATGCCAGAGGTCAGAGGAATCAACATTAAGGCAGTTCTAAAGGCTGAAGGGGACCAACCCATGACTAACAAGGTCTACCTAATGTAGGTTGTGCATATATACACTGCGTTCCAAATTATTACGCAAATGATATCTTTCCTTGATTTTCATAATTAATCAATGCAAATGACAGTC